>JBBBDQ010028070.1:0-19073 GCA_037127315.1 Ascarosepion bandense | reverse complement strand
GGTCATGGATTAATGATACAGTAATAGAGAATACTGTATTGTCTGATTAATAATACTGTGAGGAAAGCTAGGAACAATAGGTTGAATGATGAAAATGTTTAGCCACATGAAGGACATGGATTAATGATACAGTAATAGAGAATACTGTATTGTCTGATTAATACTACTGTGAGGAAAGCTTAGAACAATAGGTTGAATGATGAAAATGTTTAGCCACATGAAGGACATGGATTAATGATACAGTAATAGAGAATACTGTATTGTCTGGTTAATAATACTGTGAGGAAAGCTTAGAACAATAGGTTGAATGATGAAAATGTTTAGCCACATGAAGGACATGGATTAATGATACAGTAATAGAGAATACTGTATTGTCTGATTAATACTACTGTGAGGAAAGCTTAGAACAATAGGTTGAATGATGAAAATGTTTAGCCACATGAAGGACATGGATTAATGATACAGTAATAGAGAATACTGTATTGCCTGGTTAATAATACTGTGAGGAAAAGCTTAGAACAATAGGTTGAATGATGAAAATGTTTAGCCACATGAAGGACATAGATTAATGATACAGTAATAGAGAATACTGTATTGTCTGATTAATAAAGAATACTGTGAGGAAAGCTTAGAACAATAGGTTGAATGAAGAAAATGTTTAGCCACATGAAGGACATGGATTAATGATACAGTAATAGAGAATACTGTATTGTCTGATTAATAATACTGTGAGGAAAGCTTAGAACAATAGGTTGAATGAAGAAAAATGTTTAGCCACATGAAGGACATGGATTAATGATACAGTAAATAGAGAATACTTTGTATTGTCTGGTTAATAATACTGTGAGGAAAGCTTAGAACAATAGGCTGAATGAAGAAAATGTTTAGCCACATGAAGGACATGGATTAATGATACAGTAATAGAGAATACTGTATTGTCTGGTTAATAATACTGTGAGGAAAGCTTAGAACAATAGGCTGAATGAAGAAAATGTTTAGCCACATGAAGGACATGGATTAATGATAACAGTAATAGAGAATACTGTATTGTCTGGATGAATAATACTGTGAGGGAAAGCTTAGAACAATAGGTTGAATGATGAAAATGTTTAGCCACATGAAGGACATGGATTAATGATACAGTAATAGAGAATACTGTATTGTCTGATTAATAATACTGTGAGGAAAGCTTAGAACAATAGGTTGAATGATGAAAATGTTTAGCCACATGAAGGTCATGGATTTAATGATATATAATATATATATACATACTGTATTGTCTGATTAATAATACTGTGAGGAAAGCTTAGAACAATAGGTTGAATGATGAAAATGTTTAGCCACATGAAGGACATGGATTAATGATACAGTAATAGAGAATACTGTATTGTCTGATTAATAATAATGTGAGGAAAGCTTAGAACAATAGGTTGAATGATGAAAATGTTTAGCCACATGAAGGACATGGATTAATGATACAGTAATAGAGAATACTGTATTGTCTGATTAATAATACTGTGAGGAAAGCTTAGAACAATAGGTTGAATGATGAAAATGTTTAGCCACATGAAGGACATGGATTAATGATACAGTAATAGAGAATACTGTATTGTCTGATTAATAATACTGTGAGGAAAGCTTAGAACAATAGGTTGAATGATGAAAATGTTTAGCCACATGAAGGTCATGGATTAATGATACAGTAATAGAGAATATTGTATTGTCTGATTAATAATACTGTGAGGAAAGCTTAGAACAATAGGTTGAATGATGAAAATGTTTAGCCACATGAAGGACATGGATTAATGATACAGTAATAGAGAATACTGTATTGTCTGATTAATAATATCAGTAGGAAAGCTGAACAATAGGGTTGAATGATGAAAATGTTTAGCCACATGAAGGGAGCATGGATTAATGATACAGTAATAGAGAATACTGTATTGTCTGATTAATAATACTGTGAGGAAAGCTAGAAACAATAGGTTGAATGATGAAAATGTTTAGCCACATGAAGGACATGGATTAATGATACAGTAATAGAGAATAATGTATTATCTGATTAATAATACTGTGAGGAAAGTTTTAGAACAATAGGTTGAATGATGAAAATGTTTAGCCACATGAAGGACATGGATTAATGATACAGTAATAGAGAATACTGTATTGTCTGATTAATAATACTGTGAGGAAAGCTTAGAACAATAGGTTGAATGATGAAAATGTTTAGCCACATGAAGGACATGGATTAATGATATAGTAATAGAGAATACTGTATTGTCTGATTAATAATACTGTGAGGAGCTAGAACAATAGGTTGAATGATGAAAATGTTTAGCCACATGAAGGTCATGGATTAATGATACAGTAAATAGAGAATACTGTATTGTCTGATTAATAATACTGTGAGGAAAGCTTAGAACAATAGGTTGAATGATGAAAATGTTTAGCCACATGAAGGACATGGATTAATGATACAGTAATAGAGAATACTGTATTGTCTGATTAATAATACTGTGAGGAAAGTTTAGAACAATAGGTTGAATGATGAAAATGTTTAGCCACATGAAGGACATGGATTAATGATACAGTAATAGAGAATACTGTATTGTCTGATTAATAATACTGTGAGGAAAGCTTAGAACAATAGGTTGAATGATGAAAATGTTTAGCCACATGAAGGACATGGATTAATGATACAGTAATAGAGAATACTGTATTGTCTGATTAATAATACTGTGAGGAAAGCTTAGAACAGGTTGAATGATGAAAATGTTTAGCCACATGAAGGACATGGATTAATGATACAGTAATAGAGAATACTGTATTGTCTGATTAATAATACTGTGAGGAAAGCTTAGAACAATAGGTTGAATGATGAAAATGTTTAGCCACATGAAGGACATGGATTAATGATATGCAATAGCTATCGTATTGTCTGATTAATACTGTGAGTGAAAGCTTAGAACAATAGGTTGAATGATGAAAATGTTTAGCCACATGAAGGACATGGATTAATGATACAGTAATAGAGAATACTGTATTGTCTGATTAATAATACTGTGAGGAAAGCTTAGAACAAGAGGGTTGAATGATGAAAATGTTTAGCCACATGAAGGACATGGATTAATGATACAGTAATAGAGAATACTGTATTGTCTGATTAATAATACTGTGAGGAAAAGCTATAGGAACAATAGGTTGAATGATGAAAATGTTTAGCCACATGAAGGACATGGATTAATGATACAGTAATAGAGAATACTGTATTGTCTGATTAATAATACTGTGAGGAAAGCTTAGAACAATAGGTTGAATGAAGACATTTAGCCACATGAAGGACATGGATTAATGATGAAAATAGAGAATACTGTATTGTCTGATTAATAATACTGTGAGGAAAGCTTAGAACAATAGGTTGAATGAAGAAAAATGTTTAGCCACATGAAGGACATGGATTAATGATACAGTAATAGAGAATACTGTATTGTCTGATTAATAATACTGTGAGGAAAGCTTAGAACACAATAGGTTGAATGAAGAAAATGTTTAGCCACATGAAGGACATGGATTAATGATACAGTAATAGAGAATACTGTATTGTCTGGTTAATAATACTGTGAGGAAAGCTTAGAACAATAGGTTGAATGAAGAAAATGTTTAGCCACATGAAGGACATGGATTAATGACACAGTAATAGAGTAGTCACTGCATTGTCTGATTAATAATACTGTGAGGAAAGCTTAGAACAATAGGTTTGAAATAATGAAATGTTTAGCCACATGAAGGACATGGATTAATGATACAGTAATAGAGAGAATACTGTATTGTCTGATTAATAATACTGTGAGGAAAGCTTAGAACAATAGGTTGAATGAAGAAAATGTTTAGCCACATGAAGGACATGGATTAATGATACAGTAATAGAGAATACTGTATTGTCTGGTTAATAATACTGTGATAGAAAAAGCTAGAACAATAGGTTGAATGAAGAAAATGTTTGTTTAAGCATAGCGATATGATTAATGATAGTAATAGAGAATACTATTCCAAGTTAATAATACTGTGAGGAAAGCTTAGAACAATAGGTTGAATGAAGAAAATGTTTAGCCACATGAAGGACATGGATTAATGATACAGTAATAGAGAATACTGTATTGTCTGATTAATAATACTGTGAGGAAAGCTTAGAAACAATAGGTTGAATGATGAAAATGTTTAGCCACATGAAGGACATGGATTAATGATACAGTAATAGAGAATACTGTATTGTCTGATTAATAATACTGTGAGGAAAGCTTAGAACAATAGGTTGAATGATGAAAATGTTTAGCCACATGAAGGACATGATTAATGATACAGTAATAGAGAATACTGTATTGTCTGATTAATAATACTGTGAGGAAAGCTTAGAACAATAGGTTGAATGAAGAAAATGTTTAGCCACATGAAGGACATGGATTAATGATACAGTAATAGAGAATACTGTATTGTCTGATTAATAATACTGTGAGGAAAGCTAGGAACAATAGGTTGAATGAAGAAAATGTTTAGCCACATGAAGGACATGGATTTAATGATACAGTAATAGAGAATACTGTATTGTCTGGTTAATAATACTGTGAGGAAAGCTTAGAACAATAGGTTGAATGAAGAAAATGTTTAGCCACATGAAGGACATGGATTAATGATACAGTAATAGAGAATACTGTATTGTCTGATTAATAATACTGTGAGGAAAGCTTAGAACAATAGGTTGAATGATGAAAATGTTTAGCCACATGAAGGACATGGATTAATGATACAGTAATAGAGAATACTGTATTGTCTGATTAATAATACTGTGAGGAAAGCTTAGAACAATAGGTTGAATGGATGAAATGTTTAGCCACATGAAGGTCATGGATTAATGATACAGTAATAGAGAAATACTGTATTGTCTGATTGGGCTAATACTGTGAGGAAAGCTTAGAACAATAGGTTGAATGATGAAAATGTTTAGCCACATGAAGGTCATGTGGGACAATGATACAGTAATAGAGAATACTGTATTGTCTGATTAATAATACTGTGAGGAAAGCTTAGAACAATAGGTTGAATGATGAAAATGTTTAGCCACATGAAGGACATGGATTAATGATACAGTAATAGAGAATACTGTATTGTCTGATTAATAATACTGTGAGGAAAGCTTAGAACAATAGGTTGAATGATGAAAATGTTTAGCCACATGAAGGTCATGGATTAATGATACAGTAATAGAGAATACTGTATTGTCTGATTAATAATACTGTGAGGAAAGCGAACAATAGGTTGAATGATGAAAATGTTTAGCCACATGAAGGACATGATTAATGATACAGTAATAGAGAATACTGCATTGTCTGATTAATAATACTGTGAGGAAAGCTTAGAACAATAGGTTGAATGATGAAAATGTTTAGCCACATGAAGGTCATGGATTAATGATACAGTAATAGAGAATACTGTATTGTCTGATTAATAATACTGTGAGGAAAGCTTAGAACAATAGGTTGAATGATGAAAATGTTTAGCCACATGAAGGTCATGGATTAATGATACAGTAATAGAGAATACTGTATTGTCTGATTAATAATACTGTGAGGAAAGCTAGAACAATAGGTTGAATGATGAAAATGTTTAGCCACATGAAGGACATGGGATTAATGATACAGTAATAGAGAATACTGTATTGTCTGATTAATAATACTGTGAGGAAAGCTTAGAACAATAGGTTGAATGATGAAAATGTTTAGCCACATGAAGGTCATGGATTAATGATACAGTAATAGAGAATACTGTATTGTCTGATTAATAATACTGTGAGGAAAGCTTAGAACAATAGGTTGAATGATGAAAATGTTTAGCCACATGAAGGACATGGATTAATGATACAGTAATAGAGAATACTGTATTGTCTGGATTAATAATACTGTGAGGAAAGCTTAGAACAATAGGTTGAATGATGAAAATGTTTAGCCACATGAAGGTCATGGATTAATGATACAGTAATAGAGAATACTGTATTGTCTGATTAATAATACTGTGAGGAAAGCTTAGAACAATAGTTGAATGATGAAAATGTTTAGCCACATGAAGGTCATGGATTAATGATACAGTAATAGAGAATACTGTATTGTCTGATTAATAATACTGTGAGGAAAGCTTAGAACAATAGGTTGAATGATGAAAATGTTTAGCCACATGAAGGACATGGATTAATGATACAGTAATAGAGAATACTGTATTGTCTGATTAATAATACTGTGAGGAAAGCTTAGAACAATAGGTTGAATGATGAAAATGTTTAGCCACATGAAGGACATAGATTAATGATACAGTAATAGAGAATACTGTATTGTCTGATTAATAATACTGTGAGGAAAGCTTAGAACAATAGGTTGAATGATGAAAATGTTTAGCCACATGAAGGTCATGGATTAATGATACAGTAATAGAGAATACTGTATTGTCTGATTAATAATACTGTGAGGAAAGCTTAGAACAATAGGTTGAATGATGAAAATGTTTAGCCACATGAAGGTCATGGATTAATGATACAGTAATAGAGAATACTGTATTGTCTGATTAATAATACTGTGAGGAAAGCTTAGAACAATAGGTTGAATGATGAAAATGTTTAGCCACATGAAGGACATGGATTAATGATACAGTAATAGAGAATACTGTATTGTCTGATTAATAATACTGTGAGGAAAGCTTAGAACAATAGGTTGAATGATGAAAATGTTTAGCCACATGTGAAGGACATGGATTAATGATACAGTAATAGAGTAAAATACTGTATTGTCTGATTAATAATACTGTGAGGAAAGCTTAGAACAATAGGTTGAATGATGAAAATGTTTAGCCACATGAAGGTCATGGATTAATGATACAGTAATAGAGAATACATTGTATTGTCTGATTAATAATACTGTGAGGAAAGCTTAGAACAATAGGTTGAATGATGAAAATGTTTAGCCACATGAAGGTCATGGATTAATGATACAGTAATAGTAAATACTGTATTGTCTGATTAATAATACTGTGAGGAAAGCTTAGAACAATAGGTTGAATGATGAAAATGTTTAGCTACATGAAGGACATGGATTAATGATACAGTAATAGAGAATACTGTATTGTCTGATTAATAATACTGTGAGGAAAGCTTAGAACAATAGGTTGAATGATGGAAATGTTTAGCCACATGAAGGACATGGGACAATGATACAGTAATAGAGAATACTGTATTGTCTGATTAATAATACTGTGAGGAAAGCTAGAACAATAGGTTGAATGGATGAAATGTTTAGCCACATGAAGGTCATGGATTAATGATACAGTAATAGAGAATACTGTATTGTCTGATTAATAATACTGTGAGGAAAGCTTAGAACAATAGGTTGAATGATGAAAATGTTTAGCCACATGAAGGACATGGATTAATGATACAGTGCAATAGAGAATACTGTATTGTCTGATTAATAATACTGTAGGAAAGCTTAGAACAATAGGCTGAATGAAGAAAATGTTTAGCCACATGAAGGACATGGATTAATGATACAGTAATAGAAGAATACTGTATTGTCTGATTAATAATACTGTGAGGAAAGTTTAGAAATAATAGGTTGAATGATGAAAATGTTTAGCCACATGAAGGACATGGATTAATGATACAGTAATAGAGAATACTGTATTGCCTGATTAATAATACTGTGAGGAAAGCTTAGAACAATAGGTTGAATGAAGAAAATGTTTAGCCACATGAAGGACATGGATTAATGATGCTGTAGCAGTTGAGAATACTGTATTGTCTGATTAATAATACTGTGAGGAAAGCTTTAGAACAATAGGTTGAATGAAGAAAATGTTTAGCCACATGAAGGACATGGATTAATGATACAGTAATAGAGAATACTGTATTGTCTGATTAATAATACTGTGGAGGAAAGCTATGAACAATAGGTTGAATGATGAAAATGTTTAGCCACATGAAGGACATGGATTAATGATACAGTAATAGAAAGAATACTGTATTGTCTGATTAATAATACTGTGAGGAAAGCTTTTGTATGGAACAATAGGTTGAATGAAGAAAATGTTTAGCCACATGAAGGACATGGATTAATGATACAGTAATAGAGAAAATACTGTATTGTCTGATTAATACACTAGAGAAAAGTTAGAACAATAGGTTGAATGAAGAAAATGTTTAGCCACATGAAGGACATGGATTAATGATAAAGTGTATTAGGGGAGAATACTGTATTGTCTGATTAATAATACTGTGAGGAAAGCTGAACAATAGGTTGAATGATGAAAATGTTTAGCCACATGAAGGTCATGGATTAATGATACAGTAATAGAGAATACTGTATTGTCTTTGATTAATAATACTGTGAGGAAAGCTTAGAACAATAGGTTGAATGATGAAAATGTTTAGCCACATGAAGGTCATGGATTAATGATACAGTAATAGAGAATACTGTATTGTCTGATTAATAATACTGTGAGGAAAGCTTAGAACAATAGGTTGAATGATGAAAATGTTTAGCCACATGAAGGTCATGGATTAATGATACAGTAATAGAGAATACTGTATTGTCTGATTAATAATACTGTGAGGAAAGCTTAGAACAATAGGTTGAATGGATGAAAATGTTTAGCCAAATTAAGGAAGGACATGGATTAATGATACAGTAATAGAGAATACTGTATTGTCTGGATTAATAATAACTGTGAGGAAAGCTTTTGAAATGAATAGGTTGAATGATGAAAATGTTTAGCCACATGAAGGACATGGATTAATGATACAGTAATAGAGAATACTTTGTATTGTCTGATTAATAATACTGTGAGTGTGCCAGAACAATAGGTTGAATGATGAAAATGTTTAGCCACATGAAGGTCATGGATTAATGATACAGTAATAGAGAATACTGTATTGTCTGATTAATAATACTGTGAGGAAAGCTTAGAACAATAGGTTGAATGATGAAATGCTTAGCCACATGAAGGACATGGATTAATGATACAGTAATAGAGAGAATACTGTATTGTCTGATTAATAATAATGGAGAAAGTTTAGAACAATAGGTTGAATGATGAAAATGTTTAGCCACATGAAGGTCATGGATTAATGATACAGCAACAGAGAATACTGTATTGTCTGATTAATAATACTGTGAGGAAAGCTTTAGAACAATAGGTTGAATGATGAAAATGTTTAGCCACATGAAGGACATGGATTAATGATAACAGTACAGAGAATACTGTATTGTCTGATTAATAATACTGTGAGGAAAGCTAGAACAAATAGGTTGAATGAAGAAAATGTTTAGCCACATGAAGGTCATGGATTAATGATACAGTAATAGAGAATACTGTATTGTCTGATTAATAATACTGTGAGGAAAGCTTAGAACAACAGGCTGAATGAAGAAAATGTTTAGCCACATGAAGGACATGGATTAATGATACACAGTAATAGAGAATACTGTATTGTCTGATTAATAATATTGTGAGGAAAGCTTAGAACAATAGGTTGAATGAAGAAAATGTTTAGCCACATGAAGGTCATGGATTAATGACAGTACAGTAGGGAACACTGTATTGTCTGATTAATAATACTGTGAGGAAAGCTTTAGAACAATAGGTTGAATGATGAAAATGTTTAGCCACATGAAGGTCATAGATTAATGGATAAGGTGAATAGAGAATACTGTATTGTCTGATTAATAATACTGTGAGGAAAGCTTAGAACAATAGGTTGAATGATGAAAATGTTTAGCCACATGAAGGACATGGATTAATGATGCAGAAATAGAGAATACTGTATTGTCTGATTAATAATACTGTGAGGAAAGCTTAGAACAATAGGTTGAATGAAGAAAATGTTTAGCCACATGAAGGTCATGGATTAACATACAGTAATGAGAATACTGTATTGTCTGATTAATAATACTGTGAGGAAAGCTTAGAACAATAGGTTGAATGAAGAAAATGTTTAGCCAACATGAAGGTCATGGATTAATGATACAGTGACAGAGAATACTGTATTGTCTGATTAATAATACTGTGAGTGAAAGCTTAGAACAATAGGTTGAATGATGAAAATGTTTAGCCACATGAAGGTCATGGATCAATGATACAGTAATAGAGAATACTGTATTGTCTGATTAATAATACTGTGAGGAAAGCTTAGAACAATAGGTTGAATGAAGAAAATGTTTAGCCACATGAAGGACATGGATTTAATGATACAGTAATAGAGAATACTGTATTGTCTGATTAATAATACTGTGAGGAAAGCTTAGAACAATAGGTTGATAGAAATGTTTAGCCACATGAAGGGATATGGATTAATGATACAGTAATAGAGAATACTGTATTGTCTGATTAATAATACTGTGAGGAAAGCTTAGAACAATAGGTTGAATGATGAAAATGTTTAGCCACATGAAGGTCATGGATTAATGATACAGTAATAGAGAATACTGTATTGGTTCGATTAATAATACTGTGAGGAAAGCTTAGAACAATAGGTTGAATGATGAAAATGTTTAGCCACATGAAGGGACATGGATTAATGATACAGTAATAGAGAATACTGTATTGTCTGATTAATAATACTGTGAGAAAGCTTAGAACAATAGGTTGAATGATGAAATGTTTAGCCACATGAAGGACATGGATTAATGATACAGTAATAGAGAATACTGTATTGTCTGATTAATAATACTGCTGTGAGGAAAGCTTTAGAACAATAGGTTGAATGATGAAAATGTTTAGCCACATGAAGGACATGTATTAATGATACAGTAATAGAGAATACTGTATTGTCTGATTAATAATACTGTGAGGAAAGCTTAGGAACAGAATGAAATGATGAAAATGTTTAGCCACATGAAGGACATGGATTAATGATACAGTAATAGAGAATACTGTATTGTCTGATTAATAATACTGTGAGGAAAGCTTAGAAACAATAGGTTGAATGATGAAAATGTTTAGCCACATGAAGGACATGATTAATGATACAGTAATAGAGAATACTGTATTGTCTGATTGATAATACTGTGAGGAAAGCTTAGAACAATAGGTTGGAATGACAAAATGTTTAGCCACACATGAAGGACATGATTAATGATACAGTAATAGAGAATACTGTATTGTCTGATTAATAATACTGTGAGGAAAGCTTTAGAACAATAGGTTGAATGATGAAAATGTTTAGCCACATGAAGGATATGAATAATGATACAGTAATAGAGAATACTGAATATCTGATTAATAATACTGTGAGGAAAGCTTAGGAACAATAGGTTGAATGATGAAATGCTTAGCCACATGAAGTACATGGATTAATGATACAGTAATAGAGAATACTGTATTGTCTGATTAATAATACTGTGAGGAAAGTTTAGAACAACAGGGTTAATGAAGAAAATGTTTAGCCACATGAAGGACATGGATTAATGATACAGTAATAGAGAATACTGTATTGTCTGATTAATAATACTGTGAGGAAAGCTTAGAACAATAGGTTGAATGATGAAAATGTTTAGCCACATGAAGGACATGGATTAATGATACAGTAATAGAGAATACTGTATTGTCTGATTAATAATACTGTGAGGAAAGCTTAGAACAATAGGTTGAATGATGAAAATGTTTAGCCACATAAAGGATAGGATTAATGATACAGTAATAGAGAATACTGTATTGTCTGGATTAATAATACTGTGAGGAAAGCTTAGAACAATAGGTTGAATGATGAAAATGTTTAGCCACATGAAGGACATGGATTAATGATACAGTAATAGAGAATACTGTATTGTCTGATTAATAATACTGGGAGGAAAGCTTAGAACAATAGGTTGAATGAAGAAAATGTTTAGCGACATGAAGGTCATGGATTAATGATACAGGTATATGAGAATACTGTATTGTCTGATTAATACTACTGTGAGGAAAGCTTAGAACAATAGGTTGAATGAAGAAAAATGTTTAAAGCACATGAAGGTCATGGATTAATGATACAGTAATAGAGAATACTGGTATTGTCTGATTAACAGCTACTGTGAGGAAAGCTTAGAACAATAGGTTGAATGAAGAAAATATTAGCCACATGAAGGACATGGATTAATGACACAGTAATAGAGAATACTGTATTGTCTGATTAATAATACTGTGAGGAAAGCTTAGAACAATAGGTTGTTCAAGAAAATGTTTAGCCACATGAAGGTCATGATTAATGATACAGTAATAGAGAATACTGTATTGTCTGATTAATACTACTGTGAGGAAAGCTTAGAACAATAGGTTGAATGAAGAAAATGCTTAGCCACATGAAGGTCATGGATTAATGATACAGTAATAGAGAATACTGTATTGTCTGATTAATAATACTGTGAGGAAAGCTTAGAACAATAGGTTGAATGAAGAAAATGTTTAGCCACATGAAGGACATGGATTAATGATATAGTAATAGAGAATACTGTATTGGTTGATTAATAATACTGTGAGGAAAGCTTAGAACAATAGGTTGAATGAAGAAAATGTTTAGCCAACAAGTATGGGAAGGACATGGATTAGTCTTGATACAGTAATAGAGAATACTGTATTGTCTGATTAATAATACTGTGAGGAAAGCTAGAACAATAGGTTGAATGACAAATGTTTAGCCACATGAAGGACATGGATTAATGATACAGTAATAGAGAATACTGTATTGTCTGATTAATAATACTGTGAGGAAAGCTTAGAACAATAGGTTGAATGATGAAAATGTTTAGCCACATGAAGGTCATGGATTAATGATAATAGAGAATACTGTATTGTCTGATTAATAATACTGTGAGGAAAGCTTAGAACAATAGGTTGAATGATGAAAATGTTTAGCCACATGAAGGACATGGATTAATGATACAGTAATAGAGAATACTGTATTGTCTGATTAATACTGTGAGGAAAGTCAGAACAGGGTTGAATGAAGAAAATGTTTAGCCACATGAAGGACATGGATTAATGATACAGTAATAGAGAATACTGTATTGTCTTGATTAATAATTACTGTGAGGAAAGCTTAGAACAATAGGTTGAATGATGAAAATGTTTAGCCACATGAAGGACATGGATTAATGACAATAGCACAGAGAATACTGTATTGTCTGATTAATAATACTGTGAGGAAAGCTTAGAACAATAGGTTGAATGAAGAAAATACAGCCACATGAAGGTCATGGATTAATGATACAGTAATAGAATACTGTATTGTCTGATTAATAATACTGTGAGGAAAGCTTAGAACAATAGGTTGAATGAAGAAAATGTTTAGCCACATGGAAGGACATGGATTAATGATACAGTAATAGAGAATACTGTATTGTCTGATTAATAATACTGTGAGGAAGTTTTAGAACAACAGGTTGAATGATGAAAATTATTTAGCCACATGAAGGACATGGATTAATGATACAGTAATAGAGAATACTGTATTGTCTGATTAATAATACTGTGTGAGGAAAGCTTAGAACAATAGGTTGAATGATGAAAATGTTTAGCCACATGAAGGACATGGATTAATGATACAGTAATAGAGAATTACATTGTATTGTCTGATTAATAATACTTGGAGGAAAGCTAGAACAATAGGTTGAATGAAGAAAATGTTTAGGCCAAGCAGAATAGAAGTGATTATACTAATGACAATAGCACAGAGAATACTGTATTGTCTGGATTAATAATACCAGAGAAAGCTTAGAACAATAGGTTGAATGATGAACAGCTGAGCACACATATGATATAGATTAATGATACAGTAATAGAGAATACTGTATTGTCTGATTAATAATACTGTGAGGAAAGCTTAGAACAATAGGTTGAATGAAGAAAATGTTTAGCCACATGAAGGACATGGATTAATGATACAGTAATAGAGAATACTGCATGGCCTGATTAATAATACTGTGAGGAGCTAGAACAATAGTTGAATGATGAAAATGTTTATGCATTGTTAAGGAAGGACATGGATTAATGATATAGTAATAGAGAATACTGTATTGTCTGATTAATAATACTGTGAGGAAAGCTTAGAACAATAGAAGGTTGAATGAAGAAAATGTTTAGCCACATGAAGGTCATGGATTAATGATACAGTAATAGAGAATACTGTATTGTCTGATTAATAATACTGTGAGGAAAGCTTAGAACAATAGGTTGAATGATGAAAATGTTTAGCCACATGAAGGACATGGATTAATGATATAATAGAGAATACTGTATTGTCTGATTAATAATACTGTGAGGAAAGCTTAGAACAATAGGTTGAATGATGAAAATGTTTAGCCACATGAAGAGCAGATTAATTATTATAATAGAGAATACTGTATTGTCTGATTAATAACACTGTGAGGAAAGCTTAGAACAATAGGTTGAATGAAGAAAATGTTTAGCCACATGAAGGACATGGATTAATGATGGTGCACAGAGAATACTGTATTGTCTGATTACAATACTGTGAGGAAAGCTTAGAACAATAGGTTGAATGATGAAAATGTTTAGCCATACAAAGGACATGGATTAATGATACAGTAATAGAGAATACTGTATTGTCTGATTAATAATACTGTGAGGAAAGCTTGTGGAACAATAGGTTGAATGAAGAAAATGTTTAGCCACATGAAGGACATGGATTAATGATGGCAGTAATAGAGAATACTGTATTGTCTGATTAATAATACTGTGAGGAAAGCTTAGAACAATAGGTTGAATGATGAAAATGTTTAGCCACATGAAGGACATGGATTAATGATACAGTAATAGAGAATACTGTATTGTCTGATTAATAATACTGTGAGGAAAGCTTAGAACAATAGGTTGAATGAAGAAAATGTTTAGCCACATGAAGGTCATGGATTAATGATACAGTAATAGAGAATACTGTATTGTCTGGATTAATAATACTGTGAGGAAAGCTTAGAACAATAGGTTGAATGATGAAAATGTTTAGCCACATGAAGGACATGGATTAATGATACAGTAATAGAGAATACTGTATTGTCTGATTAATAATACTGTGAGGAAAGCTTAGAACAATAGGTTGAATGATGAAAATGTTTAGCCACATGAAGGTCAGTGGATTAATGATACAGTAATAGAGAATACTGTTGTCTGATTAATAACATTTGAGAAAGCTTAGAACAATAGGTTGAATGATGAAAATGTTTAGCCACATGAAGGTCATGGATTAATGATACAGTAATAGATAATACTGTATTGTCTGATTAATAATACTGTGAGGAAAGCTTAGAACAATAGGTTGAATGATGAAAATGTTTAGCCACATGAAGGACATGGATTAATGATACAGTAATAGAGAATACTGTATTGTCTGATTAATAATATCAAAGGAGGAAAGCTTAGAACAATAGGTTGAATGATGAAAATGTTTAGCCACATGAGAAGGTCATGGATTAATGATACAGTAATAGAGAATACTGTATTGTCTGATTAATAATACTGTGAGGAAAGCTTAGAACAATAGGTTGAATGATGAAAATGTTTAGCCACATGAAGGACATGGATTAATGATACAGTAATAGAGAATACTGTATTGTCTGATTAATAATACTGTGAGAAAGCTTAGAACAATAGGTTGAATGATGTGAAAATGTTTAGCCACATGAAGGACATGGATTAATGATACAGTAATAGAGAATACTGTATTGTCTGATTAATAATACTGTGAGGAAAGCTTAGAAACAATAGGTTGAATGAAGAAAATGTTTAGCCACATGAAGGTTATGGATTAATGACACAGTAATAGAGAATACTGTATTGTCTGATTAATAATACTGTGAGGAAATGAACAATAGGTTGAATGAAGAAAATGTTTAGCCACATGAAGGACATGGATTAATGATACAGTAATAGAGAATACTGTATTGTCTGGATTAATAATACTGTGAGGAAAGCTTAGAACAATAGGTTGAATGATGAAAATGTTTAGCCACATGAAGGACATGGATTAATGATACAGTACAGAGAATACTGTATTGTCTGATTAATAATACTGTGAGAAAGCTAGGAACAATAGGTTGAATGAAGAAAATGTTTAGCCACATGAAGGACATGGATTAATGATACAGTAATAGAGAATACTGTATTGTCTGATTAATAATACTGTGAGGAAAGCTTAGAACAATAGGTTGAATGATGAAAATGTTTAGCCACATGAAGGACATGATTTAATGATACAGTAATAGAGAATACTGTATTGTCTGATTAATAATACTGTGAGGAAAGCTAGAACAACAGGTTGAATGATGAAAATGTTTAGCCACATGAAGGTCATGGATTAATGATACAGTAATAGAGAATACTGTATTGTCTGATTAATAATACTGTGAGGAAAGCTTAGAACAATAGGTTGAATGATGAAAATGTTTAGCCACATGAAGGACATGGATTAATGATACAGTAATAGAGAATACTGTATTGTCTGATTAATAATACTGTGAGGAAAGCTTAGAACAATAGGTTGAATGAAGAAAATGTTTAGCCACATGAAGGATGATGATTAATGATACAGTAATAGAGAATACTGTATTGTCTGATTAATAATACTGTGAGGAAAGCTTAGAACAATAGGTTGAATGATGAAAATGTTTAGGCCACATGAAGGTCATGGATTAATGATACAGTAATAGAGAATACTGTATTGTCTGATTAATAATACTGTGAGGAAAGCTTAGAACAATAGGTTGAATGATGAAAATGTTTAGCCACATGAAGGACATGGATTAATGATAACAGTAACAGAGAATACTGTATTGTCTGATTAATAATACTGTGAGGAAAGCTTAGAACAATAGGTTGAATGATGAAAATGTTTAGCCACATGAAGGACATGGATTAATGATACAGTAATAGAGAATACTGTATTGTCTGATTAATAATACTGTGAGGAAAGCTTAGAACAATAGGTTGAAATGAAGAAATAAGCCAGAAATGTTGTTGAAGGACATAGATTAATGACACAGTAATAGAAAATACTGTATTGTCTGATTAATAATACTGTGAGGAAAGCTTAGAACAATAGGTTGAATGATGAAAATGTTTAGCCACATGAAGGACATGGATTAATGATACAGTAATAGAGAATACTGTATTGTCTGATTACAATACTGTGAGGAAAGCTTAGAACAATAGGTTGAATGATGAAAATGTTTAGCCACATGAAGGACATGGATTAATGATACAGTAATAGAGAATACTGTATTGTCTGATTAATAATACTGTGAGGAAAGCTTAGAACAATAGGTTGAATGATGAAAATGTTTAGCCACATGTAGCGCTGACATGGATTAATGACAGTAATAGAGAATACTGTATTGTCTGATTAATAATACTGTGAGGAAAGCTAGAACAATAGGTTGAATGAAGAAAATGTTTAGCCACATGAAGGTCATGGATTAATGATACAGTAATAGAGAATACTGTATTGCCTGATTAATAATACTGTGAGGAAAGCTTAGAACAATAGGTTGAATGAAGAAAATGGTTAGCCACATGAAGGACATGTGGATTAATGATACAGTAATAGAGAATACTGTATTGTCTGATTAATAATACTGTGAGGAAAGCTTAGAACAATAGGTTGAATGAAGAAAATGCTTAGCCACATGAAGGTCATGGATTAATGATACAGTAATAGAGAATACTGTATTGTCTGATTAATAATACTGTGAGGAAAGCTAGAACAATAGGTTGAATGATGAAAATGTTTAGCCACATGAAGGACATGGATTAATGATACAGTAATAGAGAATACTGTATTGTCTGATTAATAATACTGTGAGGAAAGCTTAGAACAATAGGTTGAATGAAGAAAATGTTTAGCCACATGAAGGACATGGATTAATGATACAATAGAGAATACTGTATTGTCTGATTAATAATACTGTGAGGAAAGTCATGAACAATAGGTTGAATGATGGGAATGTTTAGCCACATGAAGGTCATGGATTAATGATACAGTAATAGAGAATACTGTATTGTCTGATTAATAATACTGTGAGGAAAGCTTAGAACAATAGGTTGAATGATGAAATGTTTAGCCACATGAAGGACACATGTGGATTAATGATACAGTAATAGAGAATACTGTATTGTCTGATTAATAATACTGTGAGGAAAGCTAGGGAACAATAGGTTGAATGATGAAAAATGTTTAGCCACATGAAGGTCATGGATTAATGATACAGTAATAGAGAATACTGTATTGTCTGATTAATAATACTGTGAGGAAAGCTTAGAACAATAGGTTGAATGGATGAAAATGTTTAGCCACATGAAGGTCATGGATTAATGATACAGTAATAGAGAATACTGTATTGTCTGATTAATAATACTGTGAGGAAAGCTTAGAACAATAGGTTGAATGATGAAAATGTTTAGCCACATGAAGGTCATGGATTAATGATACAGTAATAGAGAATACTGTATTGTCTGATTAATAATACTGTGAGGAAAGCTTAGAACAATAGGTTGAATGATGAAAATGTTTAGCCACATGAAGGTCATGGATTAATGATACAGTAATAGTAGTATACTGTATTGTCTGATTAATAATACTGTGAGGAAAGCTTAGAACAATAGGTTGAATGATGAAAATGTTTAGCCACATGAAGGACATGGATTAATGATACAGTAATAGAGAATACTGTATTGTCTGATTAATAATACTGTGAGGAAAGCTTAGAACAATAGGTTGAATGATGAAAATGTTTAGCCACATGAAGGACATGGGGATTAATGATACATAATAGTAATAGAGAATACTGCATTGTCTGATTAATAATACTGTGAGGAAAGCTAGAACAATAGGTTGAATGATGAAAATGTTTAGCCACATGAAGGACATGGATTAATGATACAGTAATAATAGAGAATACTGTATTGTCTGATTAATAATACTGTGAGGAAAGCTTAGAACAATAGGTTGAATGATGAAAATGTTTAGCCACATGAAGGTCATAGATTAA
>JBBBDQ010028069.1:0-28713 GCA_037127315.1 Ascarosepion bandense | reverse complement strand
AACGATGAAAATGTTTAGCCACATGAAGGACATGGATTAATGATACAGTAATAGAGAATACTGTATTGTCTGATTAATAATACTGTGAGGAAAGCTTAGAACAATAGGTTGAATGATGAAAATGTTTAGCCACATGAAGGTCATGGATTAATGATACAGTAATAGAGAATACTGTATTGTCTGATTAATAATACTGTGAGGAAAGCTTAGAACAATAGGTTGAATGATGAAAATGTTTAGCCACATGAAGGTCATGGATTAATGATACAGTAATAAAGTACTGTATTGTCTGATTAATAATACTGTGAGGGAAAGCTTAGAACAATAGGTTGAATGATGAAAATGTTTAGCCACATGAAGGACATGGATTAATGATACAGTAATAGAGAATACTGTATTGTCTGATTAATAATACTGTGAGGAAAGCTTAGAACAATGAGTTGAATGATGAAAATGTTTAGCCACCATGAAGGTCATGGGTTAATGATACAGTAATAGAATACTGTATTGTCTGATTAATAATACTGTGAGGAAAGCTTAGAACAATAAAGTTGAATGATGAAAATGTTTAGCCACATGAAGGTCATGGATTAATGATACAGTAATAGAGAATACTGTATTGTCTGATTAATAATACTGTGAGAAAGCTTAGAACAATAGGTTGAATGATGAAAATGTTTAGCCACATGAAGGACATGGATTAATGATACAGTAATAGAGAGCTCTGTATTGTCTGATTAATAATACTGTGAGGAAAGCTTAGAACAATAGGTTGAATGATGAAAATGTTTAGCCACATGAAGGTCATGGATTAATGATACAGTAATAGAGAATACTGTATTGTCTGATTAATAATACTGTGAGGAAAGCTTAGAACAATAGGTTGAATGATGAAAATGTTTAGCCACATGAAGGACATGGATTAATGATACAGTAATAGAGAATACTGTATTGTCTGATTAATAATACTGTGAGGAAAGCTTAGAACAATAGGTTGAATGATGAAAATGTTTAGCCACATGAAGGATACTGGATTAATGATACAGTAATAGAGAATACTGTATTGTCTGATTAATAATACTGTGAGGAAAGCTTAGAACAATAGGTTGAATGATGAAAATGTTTAGCCACATGAAGGACACTGGATTAATGATACAGTAATAGAGAATACTGTATTGTCTGATTAATAATACTGTGAGGAAAGCTTAGAACAATAGGTTGAATGATAGAAATGTTTAGCCACATGAAGGTCATGGATTAATGATACAGTAATAGAATACTGTATTGTCTGATTAATAATACTGTGAGGAAAGCTTAGAACAATAGGTTGAATGATGAAAATGTTTAGCCACATGAAGGACATGGATTAATGATACAGTAATAGAGAATACTGTATTGTCTGATTAATAATACTGTGAGGAAAGCAGAACAATAGGTTGAATGATGAAAATGTTTAGCCACATGAAGGACATGGATTAATGATACAGTAATAGAGAATACTGTATTGTCTGATTAATAATACTGTGGGAAAGCACAGAACAATAGGTTGAATGATGAAAATGTTTAGCCACATGAAGGTCATGGATTAATGATACAGTAATAGAGAATACTGTATTGTCTGATTAATAATACTGTGAGGAAAGCTTAGAACAATAGGTTGAATGATGAAAATGTTTAGCCACATGAAGGTCATGGATTAATGATACAGTAATAGAGAATACTGTATTGTCTGATTAATAATACTGTGAGAAAGCTTAGAACAATAGGTTGAATGATGAAAATGTTTAGCCACATGAAGGACATGGATTAATGATACAGTAATAGAGAATACTGTATTGTCTGATTAATAATACTGTGAGGAAAGCTTAGAACAATAGGTTGAATGAAGAAAATGTTTAGCCACATGAAGGTCATGGATTAATGATACAGTAATAGAATACTGTATTGTCTGATTAATAATACTGTGAGGAAAGCTTAGAACAATAGGTTGAATGATGAAAATGTTTAGCCACATGAAGGTCATGGATTAATGATACAGTAATAGAGAATACTGTATTGTCTGATTAATAATACTGTGAGGAAAGCTTAGAACAATAGGTTGAATGATGAAAATGTTTAGCCACATGAAGGTCATGGATTAATGATACAGTAATAGAATACTGTATTGTCTGATTAATAATACTGTGAGGAAAGCTTAGAACAATAGGTTGAATGAAGAAAATGTTTAGCCACATGAAGGTCATGGATTAATGATACAGTAATAGAGAATACTGTATTGTCTGATTAATAATACTGTGAGGAAAGCAGAACAATAGGTTGAATGATGAAAATGTTTAGCCACATGAAGGACATGGATTAATGATACAGTAATAGAGAATACTGTATTGTCTGATTAATAATACTGTGAGAAGCTTAGAACAATAGGTTGAATGAAGAAAATGTTTAGCCACATGAAGGTCATGGATTAATGATACAGTAATAGAGAATACTGTATTGTCTGATTAATAATACTGTGAGGAAAGCTTAGAACAATAGGTTGAATGAAGAAAATGTTTAGCCACATGAAGGTCATGGATTAATGATACAGTAATAGAGAATACTGTATTGTCTGATTAATAATACTGTGAGGAAAGCTTAGAACAATAGGTTGAATGAAGAAAATGTTTAGCCACATGAAGGTCATGGATTAATGATACAGTAATAGAGAATACTGTATTGTCTGATTAATAATACTGTGAGGAAAGCTTAGAACAATAGGTTGAATGATGAAAATGTTTAGCCACATGAAGGTCATGGATTAATGATACAGTAATAGAGAATACTGTATTGTCTGATTAATAATACTGTGAGGAAAGCTTAGAATAATGGGTTGAATGAAGAAAATGTTTAGCCACATGAAGGTCATGGATTAATGATACAGTAATAGAGAATACTGTATTGTCTGATTAATAATACTGTGAGGAAAGCTTAGAACAATAGGTTGAATGATGAAAATGTTTAGCCACATGAAGGTCATGGATTAATGATACAGTAATAGAGAATACTGTATTGTCTGATTAATAATACTGTGAGGAAAGCTTAGAACAATAGGTTGAATGATGAAAATGTTTAGCCACATGAAGGACATGGATTAATGATACAGTAATAGAGAATACTGTATTGTCTGATTAATAATACTGTGAGAAAGCTTAGAACAATAGGTTGAATGAAGAAAATGTTTAGCCACATGAAGGTCATGGATTAATGATACAGTAATAGAGAATACTGTATCAGTTAATAATACTGTGAGGAAAGCTTAGAACAATAGGTTGAATGAAGAAAATGTTTAGCCACATGAAGGACATGGATTAATGATACAGTAATAGAGAATACTGTATTGTCTGATTAATAATACTGTGAGGAAAGCTTAGAACAATAGGTTGAATGAAGAAAATGTTTGTACATGAAGGTCATGGATTAATGATACAGTAATAGAGAATACTGTATTGTCTGATTAATAATACTGTGAAACTTAGAACAATAGGTTGAATGATGAAAATGTTTAGCCACATGAAGGTCATGGATTAATGATACAGTAATAGAGAATACTGTATTGTCTGATTAATAATACTGTGAGGAAAGCTTAGAACAATAGGTTGAATGAAGAAAATGTTTAGCCACATGAAGGTCATGGATTAATGATACAGTAATAGAGAATACTGTATTGTCTGATTAATAATACTGTGAGAGAGAAACTTAGAACAATAGGTTGAATGAAGAAAATGTTTAGCCACATGAAGGACATGGATTAATGATACAGTAATAGAGAATACTGTATTGTCTGATTAATAATACTGTGAGGAAAGCTTAGAACAATAGGTTGAATGAAGAAAATGTTTAGCCACATGAAGGTCATGGATTAATGATACAGTAATAGAGAATACTGTATTATCTGATTAATAATACTGTGAGGAAGCTTAGAACAATAGGTTGAATGAAGAAAATGTTTAGCCACATGAAGGACATGGATTAATGATACAGTAATAGAGAATACTGTATTGTCTGATTAATAATACTGTGAAGACTTAGAACAATAGGTTGAATGAAGAAAATGTTTAGCCACATGAAGGTCATGGATTAATGATACAGTAATAGAATACTGTATTGTCTGATTAATAATACTGTGAGGAAAGCTTAGAACAATAGGTTGAATGAAGAAAATGTTTAGCCACATGAAGGACATGGATTAATGATACAGTAATAGAGAATACTGTATTGTCTGATTAATAATACTGTGAGGAAAGCTTAGAACAATAGGTTGAATGAAGAAAATGTTTAGCCACATGAAGGTCATGGATTAATGATACAGTAATAGAGAATACTGTATTGTCTGATTAATAATACTGTGAGGAAAGCTTAGAACAATAGGTTGAATGATGAAAATGTTTAGCCACATGAAGGACATGGATTAATGATACAGTAATAGAGAATACTGTATTGTCTGATTAATAATACTGTGAGAAAGCTTAGAACAATAGGTTGAATGAAGAAAATGTTTGGCACATGAAGGTCATGGATTAATGATACAGTAATAGAGAATACTGTATTGTGTCTGATTAATAATACTGTGAGGAAAGCTTAGAACAATAGGTTGAATGAAGAAAATGTTTAGCCACATGAAGGACATGGATTAATGATACAGTAATAGAGAATACTGTATTGTCTGATTAATAATACTGTGAGGAAAGCTTAGAACAATAGGTTGAATGATGAAAATGTTTAGCCACATGAAGGACATGGATTAATGATACAGTAATAGAGAATACTGTATTGTCTGATTAATAATACTGTGAGGAAAGCTTAGAACAATAGGTTGAATGAAGAAAATGTTTAGCCACATGAAGGTCATGGATTAATGATACAGTAATAGAGAATACTGTATTGTCTGATTAATAATACTGTGAGGAAAGCTTAGAACAATAGGTTGAATGAAGAAAATGTTTAGCCACATGAAGGACATGGATTAATGATACAGTAATAGAAATACTGTATTGCCTGATTAATATTAATACTGTGAGGAAGCTTAGAACAATAGGTTGAATGATGAAAATGTTTAGCCACATGAAGGACATGGATTAATGATACAGTAATAGAATACTGTATTGTCTGATTAATAATACTGTGAGGAAAGCTTAGAACAATAGGTTGAATGAAGAAAATGTTTAGCCACATGAAGGTCATGGATTAATGATACAGTAATAGAGAATACTGTATTGTCTGATTAATAATACTGTGAGGAAAGCTTAGAACAATAGGTTGAATGATGAAAATGTTTAGCCACATGAAGGACATGGATTAATGATACAGTAATAGAGAATACTGTATTGTCTGATTAATAATACTGTGAGGAAAGCTTAGAACAATAGGTTGAATGAAGAAAATGTTTAGCCACATGAAGGTCATGGATTAATGATACAGTAATAGAGAATACTGTATTGTCTGATTAATAATACTGTGAGGAAAGCTTAGAACAATAGGTTGAATGAAGAAAATGTTTAGCCACATGAAGGACATGGATTAATGATACAGTAATAGAGAATACTGTATTGTCTGATTAATAATACTGTGAGGAAAGCTTAGAACAATAGGTTGAATGATGAAAATGTTTAGCCACATGAAGGACATGGATTAATGATACAGTAATAGAGAATACTGTATTGTCTGATTAATAATACTGTGAGGAAAGCTTAGAACAATAGGTTGAATGAAGAAAATGTTTAGCCACATAGAGGTCATGGATTAATGATACAGTAATAGAGAATACTGTATTGTCTGATTAATAATACTGTGAGGAAAGCTTAGAACAATAGGTTGAATGATGAAAATGTTTAGCCACATGAAGGACATGGATTAATGATACAGTAATAGAGAATACTGTATTGTCTGATTAATAGTACTGTGAGGAAAGCTTAGAACAATAGGTTGAATGAAGAAAATGTTTAGCCACATGAAGGTCATGGATTAATGATACAGTAATAGAGAATACTGTATTGTCTGATTAATAATACTGTGAGGAAAGCTTAGAACAATAGGTTGAATGAAGAAAATGTTTAGCCACTGAAGGTCATGGATTAATGATACAGTAATAGAGAATACTGTATTGTCTGATTAATAATACTGTAGGAAAAGCTTAGAACAATAGGTTGAATGATGAAAATGTTTAGCCACATGAAGGACATGGATTAATGATACAGTAATAAGAGGAGAATACTGTATTGTCTGATTAATAATACTGTGAGGAAAGCTTAGAACAATAGGTTGAATGATGAAAATGTTTAGCCACATGAAGGACATGGATTAATGATACAGTAATAGAATACTGTATTGTCTGATTAATAATACTGTGAGGAAAGCTTAGAACAATAGGTTGAATGATGAAAATGTTTAGCCACATGAAGGACATGGATTAATGATACAGTAATAGAGAATACTGTATTGTCTGATTAATAATACTGTGAGGAAAGCTTAGAACAATAGGTTGAATGAAGAAAATGTTTAGCCACATGAAGGTCATGGATTAATGATACAGTAATAGAGAATACTGTATTGTCTGATTAATAGCTGTGGCTTAGAACAATAGGTTGAATGATGAAAATGTTTAGCCACATGAAGGACATGGATTAATGATACAGTAATAGAGAATACTGTATTGTCTGATTAATAATACTGTGAGGAAAGCTTAGAACAATAGGTTGAATGATGAAAATGTTTAGCCACATGAAGGACATGGATTAATGATACAGTAATAGAATACTGTATTGTCTGATTAATAATACTGTGAGGAAAGCTTAGAACAATAGGTTGAATGATGAAAATGTTTAGCCACATGAAGGACATGGATTAATGATACAGTAATGAGAATACTGTATTGTCTGATTAATAATACTGTGAGGAAAGCTTAGAACAATAGGTTGAATGAAGAAAATGTTTAGCCACATGAAGGTCATGGATTAATGATACAGTAATAGAGAATACTGTATTGTCTGATTAATAATACTGTGAGGGAAAGCTTAGAACAATAGGTTGAATGATGAAAATGTTTAGCCACATGAAGGACATGGATTAATGATACAGTAATAGAGAATACTGTATTGTCTGATTAATAATACTGTGAGGAAAGCTTAGAACAATAGGTTGAATGATGAAAATGTTTAGCCACATGAAGGACATGGATTAATGATACAGTAATAGAGAATACTGTATTGTCTGATTAATAATACTGTGAGGAAAGCTTAGAACAATAGGTTGAATGATGAAAATGTTTAGCCACATGAAGGTCATGGATTAATGATACAGTAATAGAATACTGTATTGTCTGGTTAATAATACTGTAGAGCTTAGAACAATAGGTTGAATGATGAAAATGTTTAGCCACATGAAGGTCATGGATTAATAGTACAGTAATAGAGAATACTGTATTGTCTGATTAATAATACTGTGAGAAGCTTAGAACAATAGGTTGAATGAAGAAAATGTTTGTACAGAGGTCATGGATTAATGATACAGTAATAGAGAATACTGTATTGTCAGTTAATACTGTGAGGAAAGCTTAGAACAATAGGTTGAATGATGAAAATGTTTAGCCACATGAAGGACATGGATTAATGATACAGTAATAGAGAATACTGTATTGTCTGATTAATAATACTGTGAGGAAAGCTTAGAACAATAGGTTGAATGATGAAAATGTTTAGCCACATGAAGGTCATGGATTAATGATACAGTAATAGAGAATACTGTATTGTCTGATTAATAATACTGTGAGGAAAGCTTAGAACAATAGGTTGAATGATGAAAATGTTTAGCCACATGAAGGTCATGGATTAATGATACAGTAATAGAGAATACTGTATTGTCTGATTAATAATACTGTGAGGAAAGCTTAGAACAATAGGTTGAATGATGAAAATGTTTAGCCACATGAAGGTCATGGATTAATGATACAGTAATAGAGAATACTGTATTGTCTGATTAATAATACTGTGAGGAAAGCTTAGAACAATAGGTTGAATGATGAAAATGTTTAGCCACATGAAGGTCATGGATTAATGATACAGTAATAGAGAATACTGTATTGTCTGATTAATAATACTGTGAGGAAAGCTTAGAACAATAGGTTGAATGAAGAAAATGTTTAGCCACATGAAGGTCATGGATTAATGATACAGTAATAGAGAATACTGTATTGTCAGTTAATAATACTGTGAGGAAAGCTTAGAACAATGGGTTGAATGATGAAAATGTTTAGCCACATGAAGGACATGGATTAATGATACAGTAATAGAATACTGTATTGTCTGATTAATAATACTGTGAGGAAAGCTTAGAACAATAGGTTGAATGATGAAAATGTTTAGCCACATGAAGGTCATGGATTAATGATACAGTAATAGAAGTACTGTATTGTCTGATTAATAATACTGTGAGGAAAGCTTAGAACAATAGGTTGAATGATGAAAATGTTTAGCCACATGAAGGACATGGATTAATGATACAGTAATAGAGAATACTGTATTGTCTGATTAATAATACTGTGAGGAAAGCTTAGAACAATAGGTTGAATGATGAAAATGTTTAGCCACATGAAGGTCATGGATTAATAAAATACAGTAATAGAGAATACTGTATTGTCTGATTAATAATATTACTGTGAGGAAAGCTTAGAACAATAGGTTGAATGATGAAAATGTTTAGCCACATGAAGGTCATGGATTAATGATACAGTAATAGAGAATACTGTATTGTCTGAACAATAATACTGTGAGGAAAGCTTAGAGACAATAGGTTGAATGATGAAATATTTAGCCACATGAAGGTCATGGATTAATGATACAGTAATAGAGAATACTGTATTGTCTGATTAATAATACTGTGAGGAAAGCTTAGAACAATAGGTTGAATGATGAAAATGTTTGCTTACATGAAGGTCATGGATTAATGATACAGTAATAGAGAATACTGTATTGTCTGATTAACAATACTGTGAGAAGCTTAGAACAATAGGTTGAATGAAGAAAATGTTTAGCCACATGAAGGTCATGGATTAATGATACAGTAATAGAATACTGTATTGTCTGATTAATAATACTGTGAGGAAAGCTTAGAACAATAGGTTGAATGATGAAAATGTTTAGCCACATGAAGGTCATGGATTAATGATACAGTAATAGAGAATACTGTATTGTCTGATTAATAATACTGTGAGGAAAGCTTAGAACAATAGGTTGAATGATGAAAATGGCAGCCACATGAAGGTCATGGATTAATGATACAGTAATAGAGAATACTGTATTGTCTGATTAATAATACTGTGAGGAAAGCTTAGAACAATAGGTTGAATGATGAAAATGTTTAGCCACATGAAGGTCATGGATTAATGATACAGTAATAGAGAATACTGTATTGTCTGATTAATAATACTGTGAGGAAAGCTTAGAACAATAGGTTGGAATGATGAAAATGTTTAGCCACATGAAGGTCATGGATTAATGATACAGTAATAGAGAATACTGTATTGTCTGATTAATAATACTGTGAGGAAAGCTTAGAACAATGGTTGAATGAAGAAAATGTTTAGCCACATGAAGGTCATGGATTAATGATACAGTAATAGAGAATACTGTATTGTCTGATTAATAATATGTAGGAAAGCTTAGAACAATAGGTTGAATGATGAAAATGTTTAGCCACATGAAGGTCATGGATTAGCTGATACAGTAATAGAGAATACTGTATTGTCTGATTAATAATACTGTGAGGAAAGCTTAGAACAATAGGTTGAATGATGAAAATGTTTAGCCACATGAAGGACATGGATTAATGATACAGTAATAGAGAATACTGTATTGTCTGATTAATAATACTGTGAGGAAAGCTTAGAACAATAGGTTGAATGATGAAAATGTTTAGCCACATGAAGGACATGGATTAATGATACAGTAATAGAGAATACTGTATTGTCTGATTAATATTACTGTGAGGAAAGCTTAGAACAATAGGTTGAATGATGAAAATGTTTAGCCACATGAAGGTCATGGATTAATGATACAGTAATAGAGAATACTGTATTGTCTGATTAATAATACTGTGAGGAAAGCTTAGAACAATAGGTTGAATGAAGAAAATGTTTAGCCACATGAAGGTCATGGATTAATGATACAGTAATAGAGAATACTGTATTGTCTGATTAATAATACTGTGAGGAAAGCTTAGAACAATAGGTTGAATGATGAAAATGTTTAGCCACATGAAGGTCATGGATTAATGATACAGTAATAGAGAATACTGTATTGTCTGATTAATAATACTGTGAAAGCTTAGAACAATAGGTTGAATGATGAAAATGTTTAGCCACATGAAGGTCATGGATTAATGATACAGTAATAGAGAATACTGTATTGTCTGATTAATAATACTGTGAGGAAAGCTTAGAACAATAGGTTGAATGATGAAAATGTTTAGCCACATGAAGGTCATGGATTAATGATACAGTAATAGAGAATACTGTATTGTCTGATTAATAATACTGTGAGGAAAGCTTAGAACAATAGGTTGAATGATGAAAATGTTTAGCCACATGAAGGACATGGATTAATGATACAGTAATAGAGAATACTGTATTGTCTGATTAATAATACTGTGAGGAAAGCTTAGAACAATAGGTTGAATGATGAAAATGTTTAGCCACATGAAGGTCATGGATTAATGATACAGTAATGAGAATACTGTATTGTCTGATTAATAATACTGTGAGGAAAGCTTAGAACAATAGGTTGAATGATGAAAATGTTTAGCCACATGAAGGTCATGGATTAATGATACAGTAATAGAGAATACTGTATTGTCTGATTAATACTGTGAAAGCTTGAATGAGTTGAATGATGAAAATGTTTAGCCACATGAAGGACATGGATTAATGATACAGTAATAGAGAATACTGTATTGTCTGATTAATAATACTGTGAGGAAAGCTTAGAACAATAGGTTGAATGATGAAAATGTTTAAGCACATGAAGGACATGGATTAATGATACAGTAATAGAAAGATACTGTATTGTCTGATTAATCATCACTGTGAGGAAAGCTTAGAACAATAGGTTGAATGATGAAAATGTTTAGCCATGAAGGACATGGATTAATGATACAGTAATAGAGAATACTGTATTGTCTGATTAATAATACTGTGAGGAAAGCTTAGAACAATAGGTTGAATGATGAAAATGTTTAACCACATGAAGGACATGGATTAATGATACAGTAATAGAGAATACTGTATTGTCTGATTAATAATAATACTGTGAGGAAAGCTTAGAACAATAGGTTGAATGATGAAAATGTTTAGCCACATGAAGGACATGGATTAATGATACAGTAATAGAGAATACTGTATTGTCTGATTAATAATACTGTGAGGAAAGCTTAGAACAATAGGTTGAATGATGAAAATGTTTAGCCACATGAAGGTCATGGATTAATGATACAGTAATAGAGAATACTGTATTGTCTGATTAATAATACTGTGAGGAAAGCTTAGAACAATAGGTTGAATGATGAAAATGTTTAGCCACATGAAGGTCATGGATTAATGATACAGTAATAGAGAATACTGTATTGTCTGATTAATAATACTGTGAGGAAAGCTTAGAACAATAGGTTGAATGATGAAAATGTTTAGCCACATGAAGGTCATGGATTAATGATACAGTAATAGAGAATACTGTATTGTCTGATTAATAATACTGTGAGGAAAGCTTAGAACAATAGATTGAATGATGAAAATGTTTAGCCACATGAAGGTCATGGATTAATGATACAGTAATAGAGAATACTGTATTGTCTGATTAATAATACTGTGAGGAAAGCTTAGAACAATAGGTTGAATGATGAAAATGTTTAGCCACATGAAGGACATGGATTAATGATACAGTAATAGAGAATACTGTATTGTCTGATTAATAATACTGTGAGGAAAGCTTAGAACAATAGGTTGAATGATGAAAATGTTTAGCCACATGAAGGACATGGATTAATGATACAGTAATAAGAATACTGTATTTGTCTGTTGATTAATAATACAGGGGAAAGCTTAGAACAATAGGTTGAATGATGAAAATGTTTAGCCACATGAAGGTCATGGATTAATGATACAGTAATAGAGAATACTGTATTGTCTGATGATTAATAATACTGTGAGGAAAGCTTAGAACAATAGGTTGAATGAAGAAAATGTTTAGCCACATGAAGGTCATGGATTAATGATACAGTAATAGAGAATACTGTATTGTCTGATTAATAATACTGTGAGGAAAGCTTAGAACAATAGGTTGAATGATGAAAATGTTTAGCCACATGAAGGTCATGGATTAATGATACAGTAATAGAATACTGTATTGTCTGATTAATAATACTGTGAGAGAAGCTTAGAACAATAGGTTGAATGATGAAAATGTTTAGCCACATGAAGGTCATGGATTAATGATACAGTAATAGAGAATACTGTGTTGTCTGATTAATAATACTGTGAGGAAAGCTTAGAACAATAGGTTGAATGATGAAAATGTTTTAGCCACATGAAGGACATGGATTAATGATACAGTAATAGAGAATACTGTATTGTCTGATTAATAATACTGTGAGGAAAGCTTAGAACAATAGGTTGAATGATGAAAATGTTTAGCCACATGAAGGTCATGGATTAATGATACAGTAATAGAGAATACTGTATTGTCTGATTAATAATACTGTGAGGAAAGCTTAGAACAATAGGTTGAATGAAGAAAATGTTTAGCCACATGAAGGTCATGGATTAATGATACAGTAATAGAGAATACTGTATTGTCTGATTAATAATACTGTGAGGAAAGCTTAGAACAATAGGTTGAATGATGAAAATGTTTAGCCACATGAAGGACATGGATTAATGATACAGTAATAGAGAATACTGTATTGTCTGATTAATAATACTGTGAGGAAAGCTTAGAACAATAGGTTGAATGATGAAAATGTTTAGCCACATGAAGGTCATGGATTAATGATACAGTAATAGAGAATACTGTATTGTCTGATTAATAATACTGTGAGGAAAGCTTAGAACAATAGGTTGAATGAAGAAAATGTTTAGCCACATGAAGGTCCATGGATTAATACAGTACAGTAATAGAGAATACTGTATTGTCTGATTAATAATGCTGTGAGGAAAGCTTAGAACAATAGGTTGAATGATGAAAATGTTTAGCCACATGAAGGTCATGGATTAATGATACAGTAATAGAGAATACTGTATTGTCTGATTAATAATACTGCTTGAGGAAAACTTAGAACAATAGGTTGAATGAAGAAAATGTTTAGCTACATGAAGGACATGGATTAATGATACAGTAATAGAGAATACTGTATTGTCTGATTAATAATACTGTGAGGAAAGCTTAGAACAATAGGTTGAATGATGAAAATGTTTAGCCACATGAAGGTCATGGATTAATGATACAGTAATAGAGGAATACTGTATTGTCTGATTAATAATACTGTGAGGAAAGCTTAGAACAATAGGTTGAATGATGAAAATGTTTAGCCACATGAAGGTCATGGATTAATGATACAGTAATAGAGAATACTGTATTGTCTGATTAATAATACTGTGAGGAAAGCTTAGAACAATAGGTTGAATGAAGAAAATGTTTAGCCACATGAAGGTCATGGATTAATGATACAGTAATAGAAGATACTGTATTGTCTGATGTATACTGTGAGGAAAGCTTAGAACAATAGGTTGAATGATGAAAATGTTTAGCCACATGAAGGTCATGGATTAATGATACAGTAATAGAGAATACTGTATTGTCTGATTAATAATACTGTGAAGGGGAAAGCTTAGAACAATAGGTTGAATGATGAAAATGTTTAGCCACATGAAGGACATGGATTAATGATACAGTAATAGAGAATACTGTATTGTCTGATTAATAATACTGTGAGGAAAGCTTAGAACAATAGTTGAATGAAGAAAATGTTTAGCCACATGAAGGTCATGGATTAATGATACAGTAATAGAGAATACTGTATTGTCTGATTAATAATACTGTGAGGAAAGCTTAGAACAATAGGTTGAATGATAGAAATGTTTAGCCACATGAAGGACATGGATTAATGATACAGTAATAGAGAATACTGTATTGTCTGATTAATAATACTGTGAGGAAAGCTTAGAACAATAGGGTTGAATGGTGAAAATGTTTAGCCACATGAAGGTCATGGATTAATGATACAGTAATAGAGAATACTGTATTGTCTGATTAATAATACTGTGAGGAAAGCTTAGAACAATAGGTTGAATGATGAAAATGTTTAGCCACATGAAGGTCATGGATTAATGATACAGTAATAGAGAATACTGTATTGTCTGATTAATAATACTGTGAGGAAAGCTTAGAACAATAGGTTGAATGATGAAAATGTTTAGCCACATGAAGGACATGGATTAATGATACAGTAATAGAGAATACTGTATTGTCTGATTAATAATACTGTGAGGAAAGCTTAGAACAATAGGTTGAATGATGAAAATGTTTAGCCACATGAAAGGTCATGGATTAATGATACAGTAATAGGGAATACTGTATTGTCTGATTAATAATACTGTAGAGGAAAGCTTAGAACAATAGGTTGAATGATGAAAATGTTTAGCCACATGAAGGTCATGGATGACTGATACAGTAATAGAGAATACTGTATTGTCTGATTAATAATACTGTGAGGAAAGCTTAGAGCAATAGGTTGAATGATGAAAATGTTTAGCCACATGAAGGTCATGGATTAATGATACAGTAATAGAATACTGTATTGTCTGATTAATAATACTGTGAGGAAAGCTTAGAACAATAGGTTGAATGATGAAAATGTTTAGCCACATGAAGGACATGGATTAATGATACAGTAATAGAGAATACTGTATTGTCTGATTAATAATACTGTGAGGAAAGCTTAGAACAATAGGTTGAATGATGAAAATGTTTAGCCACATGAAGGACATGGATTAATGATACAGTAATAGAGAATACTGTATTGTCTGATTAATAATACTGTAGAGGAAAGCTTAGAACAATAGGTTGAATGATGAAAATGTTTAGCCACATGAAGGACATGGATTAATGATACAGTAATAGAGAATACTGTATTGTCTGATTAATAATACTGTGAGGAAAGCTTAGAACAATAGGTTGAATGATGAAAATGTTTAGCCACATGAAGGTCATGGATTAATGATACAGTAATAGAGAATACTGTATTGTCTGATTAATAATACTGTGAGGAAAGCTTAGAACAATAGGTTGAATGATGAAAATGTTTAGCCACATGAAGGTCATGGATTAATGATACAGTAATAGAGAATACTGTATTGTCTGATTAATAATACTGTGAGGAAAGCTTAGAACAATAGGTTGAATGATGAAAATGTTTATACATGAAGGTCATGGATTAATGATACAGTAATAGAGAATACTGTATTGTCTGATTAATAATACTGTGAGAGCTTAGAGCAATAGGTTGAATGATGAAAATGTTTAGCCACATGAAGGTCATGGATTAATGATACAGTAATAGAGAATACTGTATTGTCTGATTAATAATACTGTGAGGAAAGCTTAGAACAATAGGTTGAATGATGAAAATGTTTAGCCACATGAAGGTCATGGATTAATGATACAGTAATAGAGAATACTGTATTGTCTGATTAATAATACTGTGAGGAAAGCTTAGAACAATAGGTTGAATGATGAAAATGTTTAGCCACATGAAGGACATGGATTAATGATACAGTAATAAGAGAATACTGTATTGTCTGATTAATAATACTGTGAGGAAAGCTTAGAACAATAGGTTGAATGATGAAAATGTTTAGCCACATGAAGGTCATGGATTAATGATACAGTAATAGAGAATACTGTATTGTCTGATTAATAATACTGTGAGGAAAGCTTAGAACAATAGGTTGAATGATGAAAATGTTTAGCCACATGAAGGTCATGGATTAATGATACAGTAATAGAATACTGTATTGTCTTATTAATAATACTGTGAGGAAAGCTTAGAACAATAGGTTGAATGATGAAAATGTTTAGCCACATGAAGGTCATGGATTAATGATACAGTAATAGAGAATACTGTATTGTCTGATTAATAATACTGTGAGGAAAGCTTAGAACAATAGGTTGAATGATGAAAATGTTTAGCCACATGAAGGACATGGATTAATGATACAGTAATAGAGAATACTGTATTGTCTGATTAATAATACTGTGAGGAAAGCTTAGAACAATAGGTTGAATGATGAAAATGTTTAGCCACATGAAGGTCATGGATTAATGATACAGTAATAGAGAATACTGTATTGTCTGATTAATAATACTTGTGAGGAAAGCTTAGAACAATAGGTTGAATGATGAAAATGTTTAGCCACATGAAGGACATGGATTAATGATACAGTAATAGAGAATACTGTATTGTCTGATTAATAATACTGTGAGGAAGCTTAGAACAATAGGTTGAATGATGAAAATGTTTAGCCACATGAAGGTCATGGATTAATGATACAGTAATAGAGAATGCTGTATTGTCTGATTAATAATACTGTGAGGAAGCTTAGAACAATAGGTTGAATGATGAAAATGTTTAGCCACATGAAGGACATGGATTAATGATACAGTAATAGAGAATACTGTATTGTCTGATTAATAATACTGTGAGGAAAGCTTAGAACAATAGGTTGAATGATGAAAATGTTTAGCCATGAAGGTCATGGATTAATGATACAGTAATAGGGAATACTGTATTGTCTGATTAATAATACTGTGAGAAAGCTTAGAACAATAGGTTGAATGATGAAAATGTTTAGCCACATGAAGGTCATGGATTAATGATACAGTAATAGAGAATACTGTATTGTCTGATTAATAATACTGTGAGGAAAGCTTAGAACAATAGGTTGAATGATGAAAATGTTTAGCCACATGAAGGTCATGGATTAATGATACAGTAATAGAGAATACTGTATTGTCTGATTAATAATACTGTGAGGAAAGCTTAGAACAATAGGTTGAATGATGAAAATGTTTAGCCACATGAAGGACATGGATTAATGATACAGTAATGAGAATACTGTATTGTCTGATTAATAATACTGTGAGGAAGCTTAGAACAATAGGTTGAATGATGAAAATGTTTAGCCACATGAAGGTCATGGATTAATGATACAGTAATAGAGAATACTGTATTGTCTGATTAATAATACTGTGAGGAAAGCTTAGAACAATAGGTTGAATGATGAAAATGTTTAGCCACATGAAGGTCATGGATTAATGATACAGTAATAGAATACTGTATTGTCTGATTAATAATACTGTGAGGAAAGCTTAGAACAATGAGTTGAATGATGAAAATGTTAGCCACATGAAGGTCATGGATTAATGATACAGTAATAGAGAATACTGTATTGTCTGATTAATAATACTGTGAGGAAAGCTTAGAACAATAGGTTGAATGATGAAAATGTTTAGCCACATGAAGGACATGGATTAATGATACAGTAATAGAGAATACTGTATTGTCTGATTAATGTATACTGTGAGGAAAGCTTAGAACAATAGGTTGAATGATGAAAATGTTTAGCCACATGAAGGACATGAGTTAATGATACAGTAATAGAGAATACTGTATTGTCTGATTAATAATACTGTGAGGGAAAGCTTAGAACAATAGGTTGAATGATGAAAATGTTTAGCCACATGAAGGACATGGATTAATGATACAGTAATAGAGAATACTGTATTGTCTGATTAATAATACTGTGAGAGCTTAGAACAATAGGTTGAATGATGAAAATGTTTAGCCACATGAAGGACATGGATTAATGATACAGTAATAGAGAATACTGTATTGTCTGATTAATAATACTGTGAGGAAAGCTTAGAACAATAGGTTGAATGATGAAAATGTTTAGCCACATGAAGGTCATGGATTAATGATACAGTAATAGAGAATACTGTATTGTCTGATTAATAATACTGTGAGGAAAGCTTAGAACAATAGGTTGAATGATGAAAATGTTTAGCCACATGAAGGACATGGATTAATGATACAGTAATAGAGAATACTGTATTGTCTGATTAATAATACTGTGAGGAAAGCTTAGAACAATAGGTTGAATGATGAAAATGTTTAGCCACATGAAGGTCATGGATTAATGATACAGTAATAGAGAATACTGTATTGTCTGATTAATAATACTGTGAGGAAAGCTTAGAACAATAGGTTGAATGATGAAAATGTTTAGCCACATGAAGGTCATGGATTAATGATACAGTAATAGAATACTGTATTGTCTGATTAATAATACTGTGAGGAAAGCTTAGAACAATAGGTTGAATGATGAAAATGTTTAGCCACATGAAGGTCATGGATTAATGATACAGTAATAGAGAATACTGTATTGTCTGATTAATAATACTGTGAGGAAAGCTTAGAACAATAGGTTGAATGATGAAAATGTTTAGCCACATGAAGGACATGGATTAATGATACAGTAATAGAGAATACTGTATTGTCTGATTAATAATAATACTGTGAGGAAAGCTTAGAACAATAGGTTGAATGATGAAAATGTTTAGCCACATGAAGGTCATGGATTAATGATACAGTAATAGAGAATACTGTATTGTCTGATTAATAATACTGTGAGGAAAGCTTAGAACAATAGGTTGAATGATGAAAATGTTTAGCCACATGAAGGTCATGGATTAATGATACAGTAATAGAGAATACTGTATTGTCTGATTAATAATACTGTGAGGAAGCTTAGAACAATAGGTTGAATGATGAAAATGTTTAGCCACATGAAGGACATGGATTAATGATACAGTAATAGAGAATACTGTATTGTCTGATTAATAATACTGTGAGGAAAGCTTAGAACAATAGGTTGAATGAAGAAAATGTTTAGCCACATGAAGGTCATGGATTAATGATACAGTAATAGAATACTGTATTGTCTGATTAATAATACTGTGAGGAAAGCTTAAGACAATAGGTTGAATGATGAAAATGTTTAGCCACATGAAGGTCATGGATTAATGATACAGTAATAGAGAATACTGTATTGTCTGATTAATAATACTGTGAGGAAAGCTTAGAACAATAGGTTGAATGATGAAAATGTTTAGCCACATGAAGGACATGGATTAATGATACAGTAATAGAGAATACTGTATTGTCTGATTAATACTGTAGAGGAAAGCTTAGAACAATAGGTTGAATGATGAAAATGTTTAGCCACATGAAGGTCATGGATTAATGATACAGTAATAGAATACTGTATTGTCTGATTAATAATACTGTGAGAGAAGCTTAGAACAATAGGTTGAATGATGAAAATGTTTAGCCACATGAAGGTCATGGATTAATGATACAGTAATAGAGAATACTGTATTGTCTGATTAATAATACTGTGAGGAAAGCTTAGAACAATAGGTTGAATGATGAAAATGTTTAGCCACATGAAGGACATGGATTAATGATACAGTAATAGAGAATACTGTATTGTCTGATTAATAATACTGTGAGGAAAGCTTAGAACAATAGGTTGAATGATGAAAATGTTTAGCCACATGAAGGTCATGGATTAATGATACAGTAATAGAGAATACTGTATTGTCTGATTAATAATACTGTGAGAAGCTTAGAACAATAGGTTGAATGATGAAAATGTTTAGCCACATGAAGGACATGGATTAATGATACAGTAATAGAGAATACTGTATTGTCTGATTAATAATACTGTGAGGAAAGCTTAGAACAATAGGTTGAATGATGAAAATGTTTAGCCACACTGAAGGTCATGGATTAATGATACAGTAATAGAGAATACTGTATTGTCTGATTAATAATACTGTGAGGAAAGCTTAGAACAATAGGTTGAATGATGAAAATGTTTAGCCACATGAAGGACATGGATTAATGATACAGTAATAGAGAATACTGTATTGTCTGATTAATAATACTGTGAGGAAAGCTTAGAACAATAGGTTGAATGATGAAAATGTTTAGCCACATGAAGGTCATGGATTAATGATACAGTAATAGAGAATACTGTATTGTCTGATTAATAATACTGTGAGGAAAGCTTAGAACAATAGGTTGAATGATGAAAATGTTTAGCCACATGAAGGTCATGGATTAATGATACAGTAATAGAATACTGTATTGTCTCTGATTAATAATACTGTGAGGAAAGCTTAGAACAATAGGTTGAATGAAGAAAATGTTTAGCCACATGAAGGTCATGGATTAATGATACAGTAATAGAGAATACTGTATTGTCTGATTAATAATACTGTGAGGAAAAGCTTAGAACAATGAGTTGAATGATGAAAATGTTTAGCCACATGAAGGACATGGATTAATGATACAGTAATAGAATACTGTATTGTCTGATTAATAATACTGTGAGGAAAGCTTAGAACAATAGGTTGAATGATGAAAATGTTTAGCCACATGAAAGGTCATGGAGTTAATGATACAGTAATAGAGAATACTGTATTGTCTGATTAATAATACTGTGAGGAAAGCTTAGAACAATAGGTTGAATGATGAAAATGTTTAGCCACATAGAGGTCATGGATTAATGATACAGTAATAGAGAATACTGTATTGTCTGATTAATAATACTGTGAGGAAAGCTTAGAACAATAGGTTGAATGAAGAAAATGTTTAGCCACATGAAGGTCATGGATTAATGATACAGTAATAGAGAATACTGTATTGTCTGATTAATAATACTGTGAGGAAAGCTTAGAACAATAGGTTGAATGATGAAAATGTTTAGCCACATGAAGGACATGGATTAATGATACAGTAATAGAATACTGTATTGTCTGATTAATAATACTGTGAGGAAAGCTTAGAACAATAGGTTGAATGAAGAAAATGTTTAGCCACATGAAGATTATGGATTAATGATACAGTAATAGAATACTGTATTGTCTGATTAATAATACTGTAGGAAAGCTTAGAACAATAGGTTGAATGATGAAAATGTTTAGCCACATGAAGGACATGGATTAATGATACAGTAATAGAGAATACTGTATTGTCTGATTAATAATACTGTGAGGAAAGCTTAGAACAATAGGTTGAATGATGAAAATGTTTAGCCACATGAAGGTCATGGATTAATGATACAGTAATAGAATACTGTATTGTCTGATTAATAATACTGTAAGGAAAGCTTAGAACAATAGGTTGAATGATGAAAATGTTTAGCCACATGAAGGTCATGGATTAATGATACAGTAATAGAATACTGTATTGTCTGATTAATAATACTGTGAGGAAAACTTAGAACAATAGGTTGAATGAAGAAAATGTTTAGCCACATAGAAGGTCATGGATTAATGATACAGTAATAGAATACTGTATTGTCTGATTAATAATACTGTGAGGAAAGCTTAGAACAATAGGTTAGATGATGAAAATGTTTAGCCACATGAAGGTCATGGATTAATGATACAGTAATAGAGAATACTGTATTGTCTGATTAATAATACTGTGAGGGAAAGCTTAGAGACAATAGGTTGAATGATAGAAGAAATGTTTAGCCACATGAAGGTCATGGATTAATGATACAGTAATAGAGGAATACTGTATTGTCTGATTAATAATACTGTGAGGAAAGCTTAGAACAATAGGTTGAATGATGAAAATGTTTAGCCACATGAAGGACATGGATTAATGATACAGTAATAGAGAATACTGTATTGTCTGATTAATAATACTGTGAGGAAAAGCTTAGAACAATAGGTTGAATGATGAAAATGTTTAGCCACATGAAGGTCATGGATTAATGATACAGTAATAGAGAATACTGTATTGTCTGATTAATAATACTGTGAGGAAAGCTTAGAACAATGAGTTGAATGATGAAAATGTTTAGCCACATGAAGGTCATGGATTAATGATACAGTAATAGAGAATACTGTATTGTCTGATTAATAATACTGTGAGAAGCTTAGAACAATAGGTTGAATGATGAAAATGTTTAGCCACATGAAGGACATGGATTAATGATACAGTAATAGAGAATACTGTATTGTCTGATTAATAATACTGTGAGGAAAGCTTAGAACAATAGGTTGAATGATGAAAATGTTTAGCCACATGAAGGTCATGGATTAATGATACAGTAATAGAGAATACTGTATTGTCTGATTAATAATACTGTGAGAAGAAACTTAGAACAATAGGTTGAATGATGAAAATGTTTAGCCACATGAAGGTCATGGATTAATGATACAGTAATAGAGAATACTGTATTGTCTGATTAATAATACTGTGAGGAAAGCTTAGAACAATAGGTTGAATGATGAAAATGTTTAGCCACATGAAGGACATGGATTAATGATACAGTAATAGAATACTGTATTGTCTGATTAATAATACTGTGAGGAAAGCTTAGAACAATAGGTTGAATGATGAAAATGTTTAGCCACATGAAGGTCATGGATGAATGATACAGTAATAGAGAATACTGTATTGTCTGATTAATAATACTGTGAGGAAAGCTTAGAACAATAGGTTGAATGATGAAAATGTTTAGCCACATGAAGGTCATGGATTAATGATACAGTAATAGAATACTGTATTGTCTGATTAATAATACTGTGAGGAAGCTTAGAACAATAGGTTGAATGATGAAAATGTTTAGCCACATGAAGGACATGGATTAATGATACAGTAATAGAGAATACTGTATTGTCTGATTAATAATACTGTGAGGAAAGCTTAGAACAATAGGTTGAATGATGAAAATGTTTAGCCACATGAAGGTCATGGATTAATGATACAGTAATAGAGAATACTGTATTGTCTGATTAATAATACTGTGAGGAAAGCTTAGAACAATAGGTTGAATGATGAAAATGTTTAGCCACATGAAGGACATGGATTAATGATACAGTAATAGAGAATACTGTATTGTCTGATTAATAATACTGTGAGGAAAGCTTAGAACAATAGGTTGAATGAAGAAAATGTTTAGCCACATGAAGGTCATGGATTAATGATACAGTAATAGAGAATACTGTATTGTCTGATTAATAATACTGTGAGGAAAGCTTAGAACAATAGGTTGAATGATGAAAATGTTTAGCCACATGAAGGTGCTTGGATTAATGATACAGTAATAGAATACTGTATTGTCTGATTAATAATACTGTGAGGAAAGCTTAGAACAATAGGTTGAATGATGAAAATGTTTAGCCACATGAAGGTCATGGATTAATGATACAGTAATAGAATACTGTATTGTCTGATTAATAATACTGTGAGGAAAGCTTAGAACAATAGGTTGAATGATGAAAATGTTTAGCCACATGAAGGACATGGATTAATGATACAGTAATAGAGAATACTGTATTGTCTGATTAATAATACTGTGAGGAAAGCTTAGAACAATAGGTTGAATGATGAAAATGTTTAGCCACATGAAGGTCATGGATTAATGATACAGTAATAGAATACTGTATTGTCTGATTAATAATACTGTGAGGGAAAGCTTAGAACAATAGGTTGAATGATGAAAATGTTTAGCCACATGAAGGTCATGGATTAATGATACAGTAATAGAATACTGTATTGTCTGATTAATAATACTGTGAGGAAAGCTTAGAACAATAGGTTGAATGAAGAAAATGTTTAGCCACATGAAGGTCATGGATTAATGATACAGTAATAGAATACTGTATTGTCTGATTAATAATACTGTGAGGAAAGCTTAGAACAATGAGTTGAATGATGAAAATGTTTAGCCACATGAAGGTCATGGATTAATGATACAGTAATAGAAATAACAGCATTGTCCCAGTTAATAATACTAGAGAGCTTAGAACAATAGGTTGAATGATGAAAATGTTTAGCCACATGAAGGATATGGATTAATGATACAGTAATAGAGAATACTGTATTGTCTGATTAATAATACTGTGGAAAGCTTAGAACAATGAGTTGAATGATGAAAATGTTTAGCCACATGAAGGACATGGATTAATGATACAGTAATAGAGAATACTGTATTGTCTGATTAATAATACTGTGAGGAAAGCTTAGAACAATAGGTTGAATGAAGAAAATGTTTAGCCACATGAAGGTCATGGATTAATGATACAGTAATAGAGAATACTGTATTGTCTGATTAATAATACTGTGAGGAAAGCTTAGAACAATAGGTTGAATGATGAAAATGTTTAGCCACATGAAGGACATGGATTAATGATACAGTAATAGAGAATACTGTATTGTCTGATTAATAATACTGTGAGGAAAGCTTAGAACAATAGGTTGAATGATGAAAATGTTTAGCCACATGAAGGACATGGATTAATGATACAGTAATAGAATACTGTATTGTCTGATTAATAATACTGTGAGGAAAGCTTAGAACAATAGGTTGAATGATGAAAATGTTTAGCCACATGAAGGTCATGGATTAATGATACAGTAATAGAGAATACTGTATTGTCTGATTAATAATACTGTGAGGAAAGCTTAGAACAATAGGTTGAATGATGAAAATGTTTAGCCACATGAAGGACATGGATTAATGATACAGTAATAGAATACTGTATTGTCTGATTAATAATACTGTGAGGAAAGCTTAGAACAATAGGTTGAATGATGAAAATGTTTAGCCACATGAAGGACATGGATTAATGATACAGTAATAGAGAATACTGTATTGTCTGATTAATAATACTGTGAGGAAAGCTTAGAACAATAGGTTGAATGATGAAAATGTTTAGCCACATGAAGGTCATGGATTAATGATACAGTAATAGAGAATACTGTATTGTCTGATTAATAATACTGTGAGGAAAGCTTAGAACAATAGGTTGAATGATGAAAATGTTTAGCCACATGAAGGACATGGATTAATGATACAGTAATAGAGAATACTGTATTGTCTGATTAATAATACTGTGAGGAAAGCTTAGAACAATAGGTTGAATGATGAAAATGTTTAGCCACATGAAGGACATGGATTAATGATACAGTAATAGAGAATACTGTATTGTCTGATTAATAATACTGTGAGGAAAGCTTAGAACAATAGGTTGAATGATGAAAATGTTTAGCCACATGAAGGACATGGATTAATGATACAGTAATAGAATACTGTATTGTCTGATTAATAATACTGTGAGGAAAGCTTAGAACAATAGGTTGAATGATGAAAATGTTTAGCCACAGAAGGACATGGATTAATGATACAGTAATAGAGAATACTGTATTGTCTGATTAATAATACTGTGAGGAAAGCTTAGAACAATAGGTTGAATGATGAAAATGTTTAGCCACATGAAGGACATGGATTAATGATACAGTAATAGAGAATACTGTATTGTCTGATTAATAATACTGTGAGGAAAGCTTAGAACAATAGGTTGAATGATGAAAATGTTTAGCCACATGAAGGTCATGGATTAATGATACAGTAATAGAGAATACTGTATTGTCTGATTAACTACTGTGAGGAAAGCTTAGAACAATAGGTTGAATGATGAAAATGTTTAGCCACATGAAGGTCATGGATTAATGATACAGTAATAGAGAATACTGTATTGTCTGATTAATAATACTGTGAGGAAAGCTTAGAACAATAGGTTGAATGATGAAAATGTTTAGCCACATGAAGGACATGGATTAATGATACAGTAATAGAGAATACTGTATTGTCTGATTAATAATACTGTGAGGAAGCTTAGAACAATAGGTTGAATGATGAAAATGTTTAGCCACATGAAGGACATGGATTAATGATACAGTAATAGAGAATACTGTATTGTCTGATTAATAATACTGTGAGGAAAGCTTAGAACAATAGGTTGAATGATGAAAATGTTTAGCCACATGAAGGACATGGATTAATGATACAGTAATAGAATACTGTATTGTCTGATTAATAATACTGTGAGGAAAGCTTAGAACAATAGGTTGAATGATGAAAATGTTTAGCCACATGAAGGACATGGATTAATGATACAGTAATAGAGAATACTGTATTGTCTGATTAATAATACTGTGAGGAAAGCTTAGAACAATAGGTTGAATGATGAAAATGTTTAGCCACATGAAGGACATGGATTAATGATACAGTAATAGAATACTGTATTGTCTGATTAATAATACTGTGAGGGAAGCTTAGAACAATAGGTTGAATGATGAAAATGTTTAGCCACATGAAGGTCATGGATTAATGATACAGTAATAGAGAATACTGTATTGTCTGATTAATAATAATACTGTAGAGGAAAGCTTAGAGCAATAGGTTGAATGATGAAAATGTTTAGCCACATGAAGGGACATGGATTAATGATACAGTAATAGAGAATACTGTATTGTCTGATTAATAATACTGTGAGGAAAGCTTAGAACAATAGGTTGAATGATGAAAATGTTTAGCCACATGAAGGACATGGATTAATGATACAGTAATAGAGAATACTGTATTGTCTGATTAATAATACTGTGAGGAAAGCTTAGAACAATAGGTTGAATGAAGAAAATGTTTAGCCACATGAAGGTCATGGATTAATGATACAGTAATAGAGAATACTGTATTGTCTGATTAATAATACTGTGAGGAAAGCTTAGAACAATAGGTTGAATGATGAAAATGTTTAGCCACATGAAGGACATGGATTAATGATACAGTAATAGAGAATACTGTATTGTCTGATTAATAATACTGTGAGGAAAGCTTAGAACAATAGGTTGAATGATGAAAATGTTTAGCCACAGGAAGGACATGGATTAATGATACAGTAATAGAGAATACTGTATTGTCTGATTAATAATACTGTGAGGAAAGCTTAGAACAATAGGTTGAATGATGAAAATGTTTAGCCACATGAAGGACATGGATTAATGATACAGTAATAGAGAATACTGTATTGTCTGATTAATAATACTGTAGAGGAAAGCTTAGAACAATGAGTTGAATGATGAAAATGTTTAGCCACATGAAGGTCATGGATTAATGATACAGTAATAGAATACTGTATTGTCTGATTAATAATACTGTGAGGAAAGCTTAGAACAATAGGTTGAATGATGAAAATGTTTAGCCACATGAAGGTCATGGATTAATGATACAGTAATGAGAATACTGTATTGTCTGATTAATAATATATGAGGAAAGCTTAGAACAATAGGTTGAATGATGAAAATGTTTAGCCACATGAAGGACATGGATTAATGATACAGTAATAGAGAATACTGTATTGTCTGATTAATAATACTGTGAGGAAAGCTTAGAACAATAGGTTGAATGATGAAAATGTTTAGCCACATGAAGGTCATGGATTAATGATACAGTAATAGAGAATACTGTATTGTCTGATTAATAATACTGTGAGGAAAGCTTAGAACAATAGGTTGAATGATGAAAATGTTTAGCCACATGAAGGACATGGATTAATGATACAGTAATAGAGAATACTGTATTGTCTGATTAATAATACTGTGAGGGAAAGCTTAGAACAATAGGTTGAATGATGAAAATGTTTAGCCACATGAAGGTCATGGATTAATGATACAGTAATAGAGAATACTGTATTGTCTGATTAATAATACTGTGAGGAAAGCTTAGAACAATAGGTTGAATGATGAAAATGTTTAGCCACATGAAGGTCATGGATTAATGATACAGTAATAGAGAATACTGTATTGTCTGATTAATAATACTGTGAGGGAAAGCTTAGAACAATAGGTTGAATGATGAAAATGTTTAGCCACATGAAGGTCATGGATTAATGATACAGTAATAGAGAATACTGTATTGTCTGATTAATAATACTGTGAGGAAAGCTTAGAACAATAGGTTGAATGATGAAAATGTTTAGCCACATGAAGGTCATGGATTAATGATACAGTAATAGAATACTGTATTGTCTGATTAATAATACTGTGGGGAAAGCTTAGAACAATAGGTTGAATGAAGAAAATGTTTAGCCACATGAAGGTCATGGATTAATGATACAGTAATAGAGAATACTGTATTGTCTGATTAATAATACTGTGAGGAAAGCTTAGAACAATAGGTTGAATGATGAAAATGTTTAGCCACATGAAGGTCATGGATTAATGATACAGTAATAGAGAATACTGTATTGTCTGATTAATAATACTGTGAGGAAAGCTTAGAACAATAGGTTGAATGATGAAAATGTTTAGCCACATGAAGGTCATGGATTAATGATACAGTAATAGAGAATACTGCCTTGTCTGATTAATAATACTGTGAGGAAAGCTTAGAACAATAGGTTGAATGATGAAAATGTTTAGCCACATGAAGGTCATGGATTAATGATACAGTAATAGAGAATACTGTATTGTCTGATTAATAATACTGTGAACTTAGAACAATAGGTTGAATGATGAAAATGTTTAGCCACATGAAGGTCATGGATTAATGATACAGTAATAGAGAATACTGTATTGTCTGATTAATAATACTGTGAGGAAAGCTTAGAACAATAGGTTGAATGATGAAAATGTTTAGCCACATGAAGGACATGGATTAATGATACAGTAATAGAGAATACTGTATTGTCTGATTAATAATACTGT
>JBBBDQ010028060.1:0-10166 GCA_037127315.1 Ascarosepion bandense | reverse complement strand
GGGGAGAAGGGAACTTTTTTTTTTTCTTGAGTAGGAGTAGTAGGGGTGAGAGTTAAAGAAGTCAGTTTAAAGGTCGGGGGACTGAGCCTGTTTTTGAGGGGAGGGAGGGAAGGCTTCTTGCCTTATCCGCATAAGACGCCCTTTCCGGCGATACTGGTAGGGATGAACATTTAGCCTTAGTGTATGCCGCTTTTCACTTGCTCTCTTCTTTCTGGGAGCTTTTGGGGCTCTCTTGTTGATCTTCCTCCTCGTCTCTGCTGCGCTTCAGGGATGATGAACGCTTTGTTTCCATATCTTCCTCTTGCTTTTCCTCGACTTCCCCTGTGGGAAGGTGATTTGGGCAGCGGAGGTGGTTTCGGCGACGCGGGCGCCTTCGATGACACAGGTGATTTTTGCCGGTGAAGACTTCTCCGGTGGTGGACGCATTTTTCCTTTTCAACTGTCTGCCATTCTCCACTTCCTTTAGAAGGTGCATCTGCTGGTACTGTTGAAGGTACTGCTGGCTGTTATGCTGGCTGGGTCTTTGGGGCAGGATTCGCTGAACCGCTTTCCTACGCCCCGCAGACCTAACAAAACAGTCTCCTGCCCTCCACCACCACATACATTGACCGGCCCCCTGCAGACGAAGATGTTTGGGATGTCAGTGAACTCTTTCCGAGTCATCGTCACCTGCAGGGTCATGTCGCCAGTCATAAATCTGATTTCGGAATCACCGATGATACATCCGCCACCTTTCCATATTTGAAGGCGCCCATGTGATCTTCAGTGATGTCCATGGGAACCCCGTGCAATGTTTAGTCTTGCGGGTCGCCATATTACTCCATTTGAGCCGGAGCGTTTTGGTAGTGAGTGTTGCTCCGGCCAACTGCTTAGCTTCCTCCGCCGTGCCAAGCAGGACGTCCCACATAGCGTGGTTCCTCCTTGGCTTTAATTTTGAGTGACTTGATAGCTTCGGTATTTCTCCCTACTGACACCCACAAACTTTTGGGTCTTTGGATCATGAGGGAGATTATTCCTTAGTTCAAATGCCGACAGGTTCTCCAGCACACGTGATTCGGTGCCCGAAATATTTCTTGTACTTCTCCTGGAGCCCTTTCTCCACGTTCCCACCCTTCCAACCAGAGGTGGAGGGATGGGCGATTCTGGCCTTTTCGGGTCCATCGAAATGGGACTGCCAAATCTCTCCTTTTCCTCCGCTGACATGGACACCGTTTCTGAATCTTGACCATTCGTCCGTGAGACCTGCCCTCATTCTCTTCTCCACACCACGCCGATGTGGAAGGCATTGAAGCCATCGATTGGACTCGGTGAGGTATTATGTCGTCTACCTCGGCAAGATCTCCCTGACGATCCCCATCGTTGTCTCCACAGGACGCCGTTGTGGAGGGAACCGAACTCTTAGGCCTCTCCTGGGTCATTGTCCTCCTGTCGACGGAGGCTTTCCGATCGCCAACACTCTCCCTGCGAACCGAAAACCGACACTTGAAGTTGTTAAAAGAATCGCCAACACAACTTCAATCTTACGAGCACAGATACTACGCTTTGATCGCCTTCAAAGGTAGAAAAAATAACAAGAACACTTAACGAACGCACGGGATGTTGTGAACGCTCCTAAGATGGAATGTTCTATTGTGACAGGTCACTAATGTAATCTGTATTTAAGATGGAATGTTCTATTGACAAGTCTGTATTTAGACACTGTATTTTTCATTTTTTAAGTTAACTTTTCACCTGTTACATATAATCCATTATTGGACATAATTAGAATACAATAACATTTATATTATATTTGAATAGTATCTCTTGAAAATTAAGATTCGAGGTGGGCTCATAAAACCCTTACACCGACCCTGGTTTGATAGTGGAAGGTAATCTTCGAACAAAGAGTTAGATTTTAGGTTTTGTTCTGTAGTCCGCCATTCTTTTGGTTGACGTTTCGGAATTTTCTTGCTCTCAGCTGCAAATATTTAGTGTGAGCTTCTGATTACGCATCCTGACTATTTTTTTGTTTGCGTGCTATAGTTTATATTCAAGTCATCAGGCTAATGGTTCTCCTCGAATTAGCGTGTCAAATCCCATTCTTCTGATTGAACAATGTTTTTAATCTATCTCTTTTCAAGAAGATTAATTTTATTTCCTCTAGTAATAGCGTCGGCATTTATGGAAACAGAAATCAAGACACCCTAAAAATATTAAAGCTGAACACTTCATTGGTTAGTCCTTGCTTGTAGGTAGGGTTTGTTTTTATAGCCTCGCTTATTGATCCTTGGCACATTTCATTGTTTATGGCCATCAGAGCGAGACTAGCGACATCTCACGGGAATGTTACTGTAAGTGTTAGATATAGGGTGGGATGAACAAAAACGGGACCCTCTCTGAGCAAAACTGCTTCAACTTCCGCGTTTTCTCAGTCTGATTATATAGGGTGTTCCATTAAAATGAATCGTATTGACAGGTTATTAGCGAATTTCCTTGATTTCACTATTGGATCATCTTATTCGAGTCATGGCCAATATGTTTGGGGGAGGGGTGGAAATAGTTCAAATGTCCATTCGACTTGAAAATCACACTTCCTCTCGATGGTCAAAATCTCGGCAAGTGACTGTAATACCCCGCCAGATCTTTGCAAAATCTTTAACTCTGTGTTTAGCAGAGTTATGGGCTTGTAATCATCTAAGCCCTTCCCTACACTTTTGACTTTAGCGCAATCTTTCACACAAATCTGGTCGGGCACGGAACCAGTTTCGAACACCACCAAATCAATATCGGTACAAAGATGTGACAGCCTTAAGTACAATTCGGCGGGTAGACCATCGTCCCGGAGACTTGCACATGCCGATACACTTCAATGCCAAGTGAACTTCACCCTCCGTGATCCCACTCTTGCTGCTTCAGTCGGACCAAGCCGAGGAAAGTCAGGTAAATAACTTGCGAAACTCATCACTGACACAAGGCTCCTTGGTAAAGCGGCTCTCGAACTGCCGCCAAAACGCCTGCACGTATTGTCGTTCGACCTCAGAGTACGCACCTCCGGGGTCTTGACCATCTCGAATCTATAGATGGGTCACCTCGACGGATCTTTTTGCGCGATTCGAAGTCTGTTCACAGCTTCGTTAAACATCTTCGCTTATACTTAAATGACCCTGGTAACCTTTCCATATAACCGTTCCAGGACCTGCCTAATTCATTCTATTTCTAAGGGGGATCCCACCCCTACCTCTGCCCGAGACAGACAATCTTTAAGCGTCTTCGATGACCTAGCCTTAGCTCGGAAGAATCGATGGATATAACAATTGGTGAAGACCTAATGCTATGTAATAGCCTCTTCCACCATCCATTTTTGATACCCTCCTACTAATTTCCGCAAACACTAATCTAGCTAGCTGTTGCCAAGAAGTTAAACTTGTCAGCCAGTCTAGGCCTTCCATCTAACGCCACTCGGGCACTTTGTGGCCGTCTAGCCTAACCAGTGGAACGATCTAGCAAATATAGATCCCCCTGTCTCTCCACCGTCCAGTTTCTTGCTCTTGAAGTAAACGTCGCGTTCTTTTGCCTTTTCATTTTCCTTCGTTGGTTGGAAGGAGCTGGTTGTTGCTTTTCTACCTCCTCCTCCTCTGCTACTGCCTTTTTTCCTTAACCGGTGCTACCGAGGTTTCCAGTGTCAGCACAGGATTCTTTGTAGGTCCCGACTTTGGCAGATGTCCTGCCACCCAACATGTCCGACAGTGTGTCCTGCTCTCTACTGTAACAATTTTTTTTTTTTACCCCGGTAGATTAGAATTAGTCTCAGAGTAGAATCGTCTTAGCCTCCTCTTCAGAAAAGTACGTCCCTTATTTGCGGGATTTAGCCAATATTTAGGCAATATTTTATGCTTGTGAGGGTCTCGTCCATCATCTCTCTACAGGTACCAATGAACTTCCGCGTCTTCCCGTCGGTTGTTCGTAAGGAGATCGTTCTGGCCGGCATAACATTTTAGTGCCTCCGGTACAGTAACGAGTTTTATTAGCCCTAATGAACTCCTGGTACTTTAGACGCATTTGGTCGTAGGAGACTGCGCCCCCGCATTTTTTCACTAGTCTTCTAAACGGTTGGTACTTGAGGTACATGGATTCCAACATTTTACTGGGGAGACTCAGCCATTGTGGTCTAACCCCAGCAAAACGCAATGTAACCAAACTTCGGTTAACTGACACACAAAGAGATCAAAAAATTAGAGGTATAAAAAATACACTATTCACGATCCAATCACTCATTACAATTTCTTCATTCACCACCAGAACCCATCCGTCACCTTCCAATCCTTCACACACCAATACCACATATTTTCTGTGGCACCACAAAAGATGGAACAAAACCCATGACATAAAAAAATTGGTTTTATCTACAATAATAGGAAAATACTTAAAATTTAATGTAAATAAAAAGGCGGGAATGAAATACCCAAAACTAAAATAACAAAATATTCAAATTGAAACTAACAAGTGTTAGTAGGACATTTACCCCACAAACTTTCAGAATGACTGCTGTATTCCGGCAAACGGCGAAATCAAGTTGCACATTCGATAAGACGGAGAAGGAGAAAATAAATAGAATTGGAAAATCAAAGACTAACCGAGTCAAAAGTGAACCAACAACGAACTGGAGGATTGGGAATCTGGACTTGGATCATAACAAAGGAAAGCCAGGAGCAGGCCAAGGAACGCATTAACTCACATTAACTCGGTACACAAAAGAAACCAACTTAGCCAGGATAATGTTCACTAGAAAACCACCCCATTGTACTAAAGACTGGGGCCCCATTCCAAGCGAACCAGAATTACTGATCAACCACCATTTGCTAAAATCTGTCGATATCAACCGCTTTCAATCGAATCTGATCTTTATCTTAAGCTGATGCTGAAAGAATCTAATCAAATGCTAAGATTAATGTTCATATAGCAATATCCGGGCACTAAAATAGATTTCGATACACCAAAAATCACGGGTTCATGAGCTTCAAACAGTAGAAAATGCTTACCTGAAGTTAAAGCGAAAAACCTTGGAAAAAAAAAAACAGCATAGGCGAATGAGATTTTGGACATTTCTAAGCTTAGATGGACCGGCCACGGCAGGTCAGAATGTTCGGTATTTCACCGAACACCTTACGATTAATCTAACTTGTAATGTGGCATCACCCGTAAAAAAGAGAACCAAGTTTGCTTGTAGTAGCTACCACTTCGGCCACCTGGCCATACTGGGGGAAGAGTCTCCGAGAGGTCCTCAGTAATATCCATAGGCATCCGTGCAAGGTAACTCGAATCTTGCCGGTACATGTATTCCGTTTGGTTGTTAGTGTGGCTCCTGCCAACTGCTTCTTTCTCCGTTGTAGCAGGACGTCTCATGTCATGGCTTCTTCTTGCCAACATTTTAGCCGGGACGCTTAGGCTTTTGATGGCCTCCTCTTCAGTTTCCCTGCTCACCCATAACAAACTTCTGTGTTTTGTGTCTTTGGTTAGCGGGGAAATGATCATTGTTTCCAGTGCTTGCACTTGATTTACCGAGACGAACTGCTAATATTTTTCTTTTTATGAGGCTAAATACGCCTCATCATTCTTGAGGAATTTAGCCCCTCCTCAAGCTGAGGTCGAAGGTACAGGCGTATTCGGCCTTTTGGGCCTCCGCCATCTTTGACGGTGCCAAACTTTCCTTTTTTTTTAAAATCGTCTGTTGCCTGCTGGGAACTGGACTACAGAAAAGAAAATGAAAATTAGTACGGCTAGCGTCAAGTTTCCGTACGAAAAGAATTCGAGCTGTAACTTAATACAGATCATGACACAAAACCACACAACGAAACCACTTAGCGGTTGGGGATCACTTCCTTTCTCGACGTTCACGTGATTTATTGTATATACTATACAACTTTGGCACAAGACCAATGATTGGTTGGGACAAAAACTAGACGAGTGATCAGTAACTATCCTGTACCTAGCTAAACCGATTCACGACCCAATCATTCTTTGCAATTTTCCATTCACACGCGAAAGCCCATCCATCGTCAATTAATCCACCATACACCATAATACCTCATAGTCTCCTTACAGCAGGACACAGCGAAAATCTCCTGTCCACGAAACAGAACAAAAACAAGGACAAAATGTACGTAAAACAAATCAAAAACTCACTCGTTCCTCGTAATATTTGCGTGGACTACCACGTTGAAAAAAATAAAAAAAAACAATCCACATATCGTTTTCACATCTGCCACTCAGTTTGTTTGAATTCAAACAAAATCGAGAAGTGCCCGAAATGCATTACTGTTTCCCGAACTTTAACACGTTGTTCGTTTGGTTAATCTTTCCCGGGTTGAAATTACCAAAAAGACTGAAGTTGTTATTTCTGAAAGAAAATTAAAGAAAATCGACGTTAAAACTTAATTCCCATTTAAAATTAGTTGTTAGGACACCTATTTTACAAGTCGGAGAAACCTTCAAAACCTCTCTACCATTCCCAATTTGCCGGGAACCTGAACCAGTTCATTTAGTCGTCTATATCATTGTCGCCAAACTTGAATAACCGGGTAATTTTAAAGCCTATATCCGTTTCATACTGCTTTTGTTCTTTGTCTGACCAGGAGACATGTGGCAGACATGTTAAATGGAAGGTTGCCCTATTTTGTTGCCTACAAATAGCTTCAGTTGCCTCTTCTGGTTTGTGTGATTTTGCTGGAGAGAATGAAAGCTGTGTCTGAGGAGTGAGCACCATTTTGAGGGAGACATTTTGCAGAGCTGTGGCATGCTAATTTAAGGTGAATGAGAAGAAGCTGTTTTATGTGGGAAACTTCGGCTGTAATGGAAGATTGTGGACGAGTGTACTTGATTTTTTTTCTTTTCTTTTTTTTTTTTTGAAGTCGTCTTGGAAGATGACCTGGTTACAGTAGGATGGAAGGGTCTTTTATTTTTAAGGAAGGAATGGAATGGTTTCTAATGGACAGGTGCTCTTAAAATTAAGTTAAAATTTAATGTTCTTTATCTTAAGGGTTTGTCATATCCTGGGTCGTACTATGTTGATCAAATTTCTCTGTATAGCTAACCAAGGTCTCACCCTAGTCCTGTTCGAGCCTTTGTCCTTGGAGGGGGGCTTCTGGGGACCGAGATTCCACAGCTTAGTGCTTCCTCTTACTCTTCCCGGCTTGATATTCCTTTGCATTGTTCACTTTCTCCTGCAAAAGCAATGTGGTCTTTGAGTGAGATCCAACCGGAACTTTCGATCTTATCATCAGTTCAAACACCACACTCATCTACTTCTAGTTCAGGTACTATTGTAGGGGCATAATTGCCTTACTTGGGAGTGCCAAATAATGCAATATGATAAGTGCTCTCCGAGAATATGAGGAATTTCATGTACTGTGACCTTGGCCCATTGTCGTGGGTATTCTGTGCGGATAATGTACACGGTGATCAGATCACAGGGGGTCGTATCCACGCAGTCCTCAGGAGTGAGCAATAGTACGTCTCACATGAAATATCCGTTCTCATTTATGATCTGTTGGGGGTTTAACTCCAAAGGATATCAGTGAATTTTTCATCAATGTATCTTTTATGCACAGATAAATTTTCCGTTTTTGCTTGTCGAGCAGAAAGATCGACACGGTTATTTCTAAAATACGTTCTTGTACCTCACGGTCAGCCAGTAGCCTGCCATCGGTAATCGGATGAGTGCTGTAACCGGCTCTCTCAATGAACACAATCATATCGACAATGCATTTCGGAGGGGAACTCCAAATAGTGATTTTTCAGCCGTTACACCGGTGTTTTCTTTCATCTTCTCGCTGGTACTTTTTCTTTGTTTTCAGCAAAAGGGGGAGGGAGAATTTATTTTGCCTTCATAGGACTCCCCACATTTGAAGATTTCTTTTCAGGGGATGGAATTTCAGCCTCATTTCCACCTGTAGTGCAGATTAGTGTGACCACCCCGGGGGCGTCCAGGAAAATTTTGTGAATCCTCCCCCGCTTTTTCCCATCTCTATTGGGACTCTCGACTTCTCTCATAACAAGGAAAACCCTGAACAGGCTAGGAAGGTATTCAATCACATTAACGAGGTACACAAAAGAAATTAACTTTACCAGTAGAATGTTCGTAAGAAATCACCCCGTTGTACTAAAAGATTGACCCCATTCAAGCGAATAAGACTTATGAAGTCCTCACCATTAGCAAAATCATGTCCGATATCAATCGCTTTCAATCTGATCTTTATCTTGATTGATGCTGAAGAATCTAATCAAATGCTGATAAGAATAACATTCATATAGCAAGATACACTCCTTGCGTCGTCCAAATCACTATTCGTATAATGGCAGAACAAACGGTAAACGGAACGACGCATTATACATTCACACGCAGAGATCCACACGAGTGAAAGATAAAGCAACGTGAACGACTGAATAAACGGAAAAGAAAACCACTTTTATCTTGGTTTGATTTTACTTTATGTTTGTTTTCAAGTCACAATATTTTTTCCTACAGGCACTAAAATAGACTTCTGTGTAAAGATCACAGGTTCATGAGCTTCATTATTTATTGTACATATGTACAAATATGGCACAAAGCCGAATTTGGGGATGGGGAAGGCTGAGTCTTCATCTGTCCCTAGTTTAACTTAGCTATTCACTTTCATTCAGCCTGACACACAATAAACCTTACACCATAATACCGCATTTTTACTTAGCATTCTTTCTACGTCCACCATAATACACCTCAGCAGCTCTATGTAGTCCTACTTGACTCCAATATGTACAATTTTCAGTGGAGGGCATGGGCAGAAAATAACATTTAAAATTTCCCAAATGTTTATATACAATGATACAATATATACACGAAATTAACAAAATCATTAGTAATAAAAGCCAGGTTCATGAGCTTCAAACAGAAAATGCCTGGTTAAAGCCCGAAAAGAAGCCACAGAGGAAAGATACACCAGGATAGGCGAAGGAGATTCTGGTTTTTCTAAACTTTTACTCCATTATTTTCTTTATGGAAGCAGAACATTGAAATTGCAGTGCTAAAAAACTTTAAAATTCATCACTAAAGTTGTAATATACGTATTCACTGAATGACCGAATGTCCCTTGTAGGATAAGAATCACCATCACTGAAATTAGATAGATATTCGCTCAATATTTATCCTTTTACGTTATAACACTTTCTTTTTCAAAGTTCTCAACTTCAAATATTTCAATAGCTTTGTATTCACAATAGAACTTTCGTGTTTTTCAGACAAGTAGTTAGAAAAAGACACTTTTAGTCCAATAGGTTTCCTCACACTCAGCTTGAAAGCCAAGAGAAAAGGCCATAGGGTTCCAAAAGAAACGTACGTTATTTCTGATTAAAGAACACTGGAGGAGGGCAGCAGATTTGCCACCGGGGTGATCATGTTAGCAACAAAACGTTTTGCTGGTGGTCGTGTGTTCAGGCCAGAAGACGGAAGCGAACTACGTCTCAACATTGATCATCTCGCCACAATCATCAGAGGGTTGGCCAGGATCTCGAATTATACGAGACAATTCGAATAGTCGAATAGCTTTATCAACTTTCTCATCTCCTATATTTTTCTTTCGATATTGGTCTCATCTTTGAAGATCTTTGGCAGACAATCTACGCCTCTTTCCGACAACCGAATTCTAAAAATTAAGCATAAAATTTCAAGAAATTTGAAAAAACTGTAGAGCTGGTACATAAAATTTGAACCGTTATTTTTTTTTATATTTGCCAGTTGGCAGAATGTTTTCTTTTGCCAAATTAAAAATAGTTTTGTATTTGCTGAACATGTGCTTCAGTGTATATCATGTGTCAGTTTGTTTTTTCAGTAGTTTATTGGTAGAAAGGCATTTTTGGCAAACGGGTTTTGTCAAAGTGCTCGATATCAAAATAAAGATTAAGCTTAAACAGAATAATATTGAAAATGTCAGCTAAGTAGTATTAATTTCATTCGTATCAAATTTGAAATTCCGTGAAAACCATAAAAAATAAAAACGTGAAGACATTACAATAATGCCTTCACAGAACTACGAAGTCTGCATGACTGGGAAATAAGCTCTTATACGGCGAGAGATCGATCGATCTTGAAAAGCTACTTAAGGTATTTGTAAATATCAAGACATGAAAGTAAAAGTGGGGCGGGAGGGAAAAGT
>JBBBDQ010028058.1:0-11095 GCA_037127315.1 Ascarosepion bandense | reverse complement strand
TTTACCAAAGGTCACCTAATATGTATGTCAGAAAATAAGTTAAACGTTATTAAAAAAGAGCCACACATTAATTATTATGTATGCAAAGGTCACCTAATATGTATGTCAGAAAAGAAATAAGTTAAACGTTATTAAAGAGCACACATTAATTATTATGTATACCAAAGGTCAGCTAATATGTATGTCAGAAAATATGTTAAACGTTATTAAAGAGCACACATTAATTATTATGTATACCAAAGGTCCACCTAATATGTATGTCAGAAAATATGTTAAACGTTATTAAAGAGCACACATTAATTATTATGTATACCAAAGGTCACCTAATATGTATGTCAGAAAATAAGTTAAACGTTATTAAAGAGCACACATTAATTATTATGTATACCAAAGGTCAGCTAATATGTATGTCAGAAAATATGTTAAACGTTATTAAAGAGCACACATTAATTATTATGTATACCAAAGGTCACCTAATATGTATGTCAGAAAATATGTTAACGAACATTAAAGAGCACACATTAATTATTATGTATACCAAAGGTCACCTAATATGTATGTCAGAAAATATGTTAAACGTTATTAAAGAGCACACATTAATTATTATGTATACCAAAGGTCAGCTAATATGTATGTCAGAAAATATGTTAAACGTTATTAAAGAGCACACATTAATTATTATGTATACCAAAGGTCACCTAATATGTATGTCAGAAAATATGTTAAACGTTATTAAAGAGCACACATTAATTATTATGTATACCAAAGGTCACCTAATATGCATGTCAGAAAATATGTTAAGCGTTATTAAAGAGCACACATTAATTATTATGTATACCAAAGGTCAGCTAATATGTATGTCAGAAAATATGTTAAACGTTATTAAAGAGCACACATTAATTATGTATACCAAAGATTACCTAATATGTATGTCAGAAAATAAGTTAAACGTTATTAAAGAGCACACATTAATTATTATGTATACCAAAGGTCACCTAATATGTATGTCAGAAAATATGTTAAACGTTATTAAAAAGAGCACCCATTAGTATTATGTATACCAAAGGTCACCTAATATGTATGTCAGAAAATATGTTAAACGTTATTAAAGAGCACACATTAATTATTATGTATACCAAAGGTCAGCTAATATGTATGTCAGAAAATATGTTAAACGTTATTAAAGAGCACATTAATTATTATGTATACCAAAGGTCACCTAATATGTATGTCAGAAAATATGTTAAACGTTATTAAAGAGCACATTAATTATTATGTATACCAAAGGTCACCTAATATGTATGTCAGAAAATATGTTAAACGTTATTAAAGAGCACACATTAATTATTATGTATACCAAAGGTCACCTAATATGTATGTCAGAAAATATGTTAAACGTTATTAAAGAGCACACATTAATTATTATGTATACCAAAGGTCAGCTAATATGTATGTCAGAAAATATGTTAAACGTTATTAAAGAGCACACATTAATTATTATGTATACCAAGGTCACCTAATATGTATGTCAGAAAATAAGTTAAACCGTTATTAAAGAGCACCAGTAATTATTATGTATACCAAAGGTCACCTAATATGTATGTCAGAAAATAAGTTAAACGTTATTAAAGAGCACACATTGATATTATGTATACCAAAGGTCAGCTAATATGTATGTCAGAAAATATGTTAAACGTTATTAAAGAGCACACATTAATTATTATGTATACCAAAGGTCAGCTAATATGTATGTCAGAAAATGGATTAAACGTTATTAAAGAGCACCCATTAATTATTATGTATACCAAAGGTCAGCTAATATGTATGTCAGAAAATATGTTAAACGTTATTAAAGAGCACACATTAATTATTATGTATACCAAAGGTCAGCTAATATGTATGTCAGAAAATATGTTAAACGTTATTAAAGAGCACCCATTAATTATTATGTATACCAAAGGATATTAATATGTATGTCAGAAAATAAGTTAAACGTTATTAAAGAGCACACATTAATTATTATGTATACCAAAGGTCACCTAATATGTATGTCAAGAAAATATGTTAAACGTTATTAAAGAGCACCCATTAATTATTATGTATACCAAGGTCAGCTAATATGTATGTCAGAAAATATGTTAAACGTTATTAAAGAGCACCCATTAATTATTATGTATACCGAGTCAGCTAATATGTATGTCAGAAAATATGTTAAACGTTATTAAAGAGCACACATTAATTATTATGTATGCCAAAGGTCACCTAATATGTATGTCAGAAAATATGTTAAACGTTATTAAAGAGCACCCATTAATTATTATGTATACCAAAGGTCAGCTAATATGTATGTCAGAAAATATGTTAAACGTTATTAAAGAGCACACATTAATTATTATGTATACCAAAGGTCAGCTAATATGTATGTCAGAAAATATGTTAAACGTTATTAAAGAGCACATTAATTATTATGTATACCAAAGGTCACCTAATATGTATGTCAGAAAATATGTTAAACGTTATTAAAGAGCACCCATTAATTATTATGTATACCAAAGGTCAGCTAATATGTATGTCAGAAAATATGTTAAACGTTATTAAAGAGCACACATTAATTATTATGTATACCAAAGGTCAGCTAATATGTATGTCAGAAAATATGTTAAACGTTATTAAAGAGCACATTAATTATTATGTATACCAAAGGTCACCTAATATGTATGTCAGAAAATAAGTTAAACGTTATTAAAGAGCACACATTAATTATTATGTATACCAAAGGTCAGCTAATATGTATGTCAGAAAATATGTTAAACGTTATTAAAGAGCACACATTAATTATTATGTATACCAAAGGTCAGCTAATATGTATGTCAGAAAATATGTTAAACGTTATTAAAGAGCACACATTAATTATTATGTATACCAAAGGTCACCTAATATGTATGTCAGAAAATATGTTAAACGTTATTAAAGAGCACACATTAATTATTATGTATACCAAAGGTCACCTAATATGTATGTCAGAAAATATGTTAAACGTTATTAAAGAGCACACATTAATTATTATGTATACCAAAGGTCACCTAATATGTATGTCAGAAAATATGTTAAACGTTATTAAAGAGCACACATTAATTATTATGTATACCAAAGGTCACCTAATATGTATGTCAGAAAATATGTTAAACGTTATTAAAGAGCACACATTAATTATTATGTATGCAAGGTCACCTAATATGTATGTCAGAAAATATGTTAAACGTTATTAAAGAGCACCCATTAATTATTATGTATACCAAAGGTCACCTAATATGTATGTCAGAAAATATGTTAAACGTTATTAAAGAGCACACATTAATTATTATGTATACCAAGGTCAGCTAATATGTATGTCAGAAAATATGTTAAACGTTATTAAAGAGCACACATTAATTATTATGTATACCAAAGGTCAGCTAATATGTATGTCAGAAAATATGTTAAACGTTATTAAAGAGCACATTAATTATTATGTATACCAAGGTCACCTAATATGTATGTCAGAAAATATGTTAAACGTTATTAAAGAGCACACATTAATTATTATGTATACCAAAGGTCAGCTAATATGTATGTCAGAAAATATGTTAAACGTTATTAAAGAGCACACATTAATTATTATGTATACCAAAGGTCACCTAATATGTATGTCAGAAAATAAGTTAAACGTTATTAAAGAGCACACATTAATTATTATGTATACCAAAGGTCACCTAATATGTATGTCAGAAAATAAGTTAAACGTTATTAAAGAGCACACATTAATTATTATGTATACCAAGGTCAGCTAATATGTATGTCAGAAAATATGTTAAACGTTATTAAAGTGCACACATTAATTATTATGTATACCAAAGGTCACCTAATATGTATGTCAGAAAATAGTTAAACGTTATTAAAGAGCACCCATTAATTATTATGTATACCAAAGGTCAGCTAATATGTATGTCAGAAAATATGTTAAACGTTATTAAAGAGCACACATTAATTATTATGTATACCAAAGGTCAGCTAATATGTATGTCAGAAAATATGTTAAACGTTATTAAAGAGCACCCATTAATTATTATGTATACCAAAGGTCAGCTAATATGTATGTCAGAAAATATGTTAAACGTTATTAAAGAGCACCCATTAATTATTATGTATACCAAAGGTCACCTAATATGTATGTCAGAAAAATAAGTTAAACGTTATTAAAGAGCACCCATTAATTATTATGTATACCAAGGTCAGCTAATATGTATGTCAGAAAATATGTTAAACGTTATTAAAGAGCACCCATTAATTATTAACTTATGTATACCAAAAGGTCAACTAATATGTATGTCAGAAAAATATGTTAAACGTTATTAAAGAGCACCCATTAATTATTATGTATACCAAAGGTCAGCTAATATGTATGTCAGAAAATATGTTAAACGTTATTAAAAAGAGCACCCATTAATTATTATGTATACCAAAGGTCCAGCTAGTATGTATGTCAGAAAATATGTTAAACGTTATTAAAGAACACACATTAATTATTATGTATACCAAGGTCACCTAATATGTATGTCAGAAAATAAGTTAAACGTTATTAAAGAGCACCCATTAATTATTATGTATACCAAAGGTCACCTAATATGTATGTCAGAAAATAAGTTAAACGTTATTAAAGAGCACACATTAATTATTATGTATACCAAAGGTCAGCTAATATGTATGTCAGAAAATATGTTAAACGTTATTAAAGAGCACACATTAATTATTATGTATACCAAAGGTCAGCTAATATGTATGTCAGAAAATAAGTTAAACGTTATTAAAGAGCACCCATTAATTATTATGTATACCAAAGGTCAGCTAATATGTATGTCAGAAAATATGTTAAACGTTATTAAAGAGCACACATTAATTATTATGTATACCAAAGGTCAGCTAATATGTATGTCAGAAAATATGTAAACGTTATTAAAGAGCACCCATTAATTATTATGTATACCAAGGTCAGCTAATATGTATGTCAGAAAATATGTTAAACGTTATTAAAGAGCACACATTAATTATTATGTATACCAAAGGTCAGCTAATATGTATGTCAAAAAACATGTTAAACGTTATTAAAGAGCACACATTAATTATTATGTATACCAAAGGTCACCTAATATGTATGTCAGAAAATATGTTAAACGTTATTAAAGAGCACCCATTAATTATTATGTATACCAAAGGTCAGCTAATATGTATGTCAGAAAATATGTTAAACGTTATTAAAGAGCACACATTAATTATTATGTATACCAAAGGTCAATATATGTATGTCCAGAAAATATGTTAAACGTTATTAAAGAGCACACATTAATTATTATGTATACCAAAGGTCAGCTAATATGTATGTCAGAAAATATGTTAAACGTTATTAAAGAGCACACATTAATTATTATGTATACCAAAGGTCACCTAATATGTATGTCAGAAAATATGTTAAACGTTATTAAAGAGCACCCATTAATTATTATGTATACCAAAGGTCAGCTAATATGTATGTCAGAAAATATGTTAAACGTTATTAAAGAGCACCCATTAATTATTATGTATACCAAAGGTCACCTAATATGTATGTCAGAAATATGTTAAACGTTATTAAAGAGCACACATTAATTATTATGTATACCAAAGGTCAGCTAATATATGTCAGAGAAAATATGTTAAACGTTATTAAAGAGCACACATTAATTATTATGTATACCAAAGGTCACCTAATATGTATGTCAGAAAATATGTTAAACGTTATTAAAGAGCACCCATTAATTATTATGTATACCAAAGGTCAACTAATATGTATGTCAGAAAATATGTTAAACGTTATTAAAGAGCACCCATTAATTATTATGTATACCAAAAGGTCACCTAATATGTATGTCAGAAAATATGTTAAACGTTATTAAAGAGCACCCATTAATTATTATGTATACCAAAGGTCAGCTAATATGTATGTCAGAAAATATGTTAAACGTTATTAAAAGAGCACACATTAATTATTATGTATACCAAAGGTCACCTAATATGTATGTCAGAAAATATGTTAAACGTTATTAAAGAGCACACATTAATTATTATGTATACCAAAGGTCAGCTAATATGTATGTCAGAAAAATATGTTAAACGTTATTAAAGAGCACACATTAATTATTATGTATACCAAAGGTCACCTAATATGTATGTCAGAAAATATGTTAAACGCTATTAAAGAGCACACATTAATTATTATGTATACCAAAGGTCACCTAATATGTATGTCAGAAAATATGTTAAACGTTATTAAGAGCACCCATTAATTATTATGTATACCAAAGGTCAGCTAATATGTATGTCAGAAAATATGTTAAACGTTATTAAAGAGCACACATTAATTATTATGTATACCAAAGGTCACCTAATATGTATGTCAGAAAATAGTTAAACGTTATTAAAGAGAGCACCCATTAATTATTATGTATACCGGAGTCAGCTAATATGTATGTCAGAAAATATGTTAAACGTTATTAAAGAGCACACATTAATTATTATGTATACCAAAGGTCACCTAATATGTATGTCAGAAAATATGTTAAACGTTATTAAAGAGCACCCATTAATTATTATGTATACCAAAGGTCACCTAATATGTATGTCAAAGAAAATATGTTAAACGTTATTAAAGAGCACCCATTAATTATTATGTATACCAAAGGTCAGCTAATATGTATGTCAGAAAATATGTTAAACGTTATTAAAGAGCACACATTAATTATTATGTATACCAAAGGTCAGCTAATATGTATGTCAGAAAATATGTTAAACGTTAAGTAAAGAGCACCCATTAATTATTATGTATACCAAAGGTCACCTAATATGTATGTCAGAAAATATGTTAAACGTTATTAAAGAGCACCCATTAATTATTATGTATACCGAGTCACCTAATATGTATGTCAGAAAATATGTTAAACGTTATTAAAGAGCACCCATTAATTATTATGTATACCAAAGGTCAGCTAATATGTATGTCAGAAAATATGTTAAACGTTATTAAAGAGCACACATTAATTATTATGTATACCAAAGGTCAACTAATATGTATGTCAGAAAATATGTTAAACGTTATTAAAGAGCACACATTAATTATTATGTATACCAAAGGTCAGCTAATATGTATGTCAGAAAATATGTTAAACGTTATTAAAGAGCACCCATTAGTATTATGTATACCAAAGGTCAGCTAATATGTATGTCGAAAATATGTTAAACGTTATTAAAGAGCACCCATTAATTATTATGTATACCAAAGGTCACCTAATATGTATGTCAGAAAATATGTTAAACGTTATTAAAGAGCACACATTAATTATTATGTATACCAAAGGTCAGCTAATATGTATGTCAGAAAATATGTTAAACGTTATTAAAGAGCACACATTAATTATTATGTATACCAAAGGTCACCTAATATGTATGTCAGAAAATATGTTAAACGTTATTAAAGAGCACCCACATTAATTATTATGTATACCAAAGGTCAGCTAATATGTATGTCAGAAAATATGTTAAACGTTATTAAAGAGCACCCATTAATTATTATGTATACCAAAGGTCACCTAATATGTATGTCAGAAAATATGTTAAACGTTATTAAAGAGCACCCATTAATTATTATGTATACCAAAGGTCAGCTAATATGTATGTCAGAAAATATGTTAAACGTTATTAAAGAGCACACATTAATTATTATGTATACCAAAGGTCACCTAATATGTATGTCAGAAAATATGTTAAACGTTATTAAAGAGCACACATTAATTATTATGTATACCAAAGGTCAGCTAATATGTATGTCAAGAAAATATGTTAAACGTTATTAAAGAGCACACATTAATTATTATGTATACCAAAGGTCACCTAATATGTATGTCAGAAAAATATGTTAAACGTTATTAAAGCACACATTAATTATTATGTATACCAAAGGTCACCTAATATGTATGTCAGAAAATATGTTAAACGTTATTAAAGAGCACCCATTAATTATTATGTATACCAAAGGTCAGCTAATATGTATGTCAGAAAATATGTTAAACGTTATTAAAGAGCACACATTAATTATTATGTATACCAAAGGTCACCTAATATGTATGTCAGAAAATATGTTAAACGTTATTAAAGAGCACCCATTAATTATTATGTATACCAAAGGTCAGCTAATATGTATGTCAGAAAATATGTTAAACGTTATTAAAGAGCACATTAATTATTATGTATACCAAAGGTCACCTAATATGTATGTCAGAAAATATGTTAAACGTTATTAAAGAGCACGTTAATTATTATGTATACCAAAGGTCAACTAATATGTATGTCAGAAAATATGTTAAACGTTATTAAAGAGCACACATTAATTATTATGTATACCAAGGGTCAGCTAATATGTATGTCCAGAAAATATGTTAAACGTTATTAAAGAGCACACATTAATTATTATGTATACCAAAGGTCACCTAATATGTATGTCAGAAAATATGTTAAACGTTATTAAAGAGCACCCATTAATTATTATGTATACCAAAGGTCAGCTAATATGTATGTCAGAAAATATGTTAAACGTTATTAAAGAGCACACATTAATTATTATGTATACCAAAGGTCACCTAATATGTATGTCAGAAAATATGTTAAACGTTATTAAAGAGCACACATTAATTATTATGTATACCAAAGGTCACCTAATATGTATGTCAGAAAATATGTTAAACGTTATTAAAGAGCACCCATTAATTATTATGTATACCAAAGGTCAGCTAATATGTATGTCAGAAAATATGTTAAACGTTATTAAAGAGCACACATTAATTATTATGTATACCAAGGTCACCTAATATGTATGTCAGAAAATATGTTAAACGTTATTAAAGAGCACACATTAATTATTATGTATACCAAAGGTCACCTAATATGTATGTCAGAAAATATGTTAAACGTTAGTAAAGAGCACCCATTAATTATTATGTATACCAAAGGTCACCTAATATGTATGTCAGAAAATATGTTAAACGTTATTAAGAGCACCCATTAATTATTATGTATACCAAAGGTCAGCTAATATGTATGTCAGAAAATATGTTAAACGTTATTAAGAGCATTAATTATTATGTATACCAAAGGTCAGCTAATATGTATGTCAGAAAATATGTTAAACGTTATTAAAGAGCACCCATTAATTATTATGTATACCAAAGGTCACCTAATATGTATGTCAGAAAATATGTTAAAGCGTTATTAAAGAGCACCCATTAATTATTATGTATACCAAAGGTCACCTAATATGTATGTCAGAAAATATGTTAAACGTTATTAAAGAACACCCATTAATTTATTATGTATACCAAAGGTCAGCTAATATGTATGTCAGAAAATATGTTAAACGTTATTAAAGAGCACACATTAATTATTATGTATACCAAAGGTCAGCTAATATGTATGTCAGGAAAATATGTTAAACGTTATTAAAGAGCACACATTAATTATTATGTATACCAAAGGTCAGCTAATATGTATGTCAGAAAATATGTTAAGCGTTATTAAAAGAGCACCCATTAATTATTATGTATACCAAAGGTCACCTAATATGTATGTCAGAAAATATGTTAAACGTTAAAGAGCACCCATTAATTATTATGTATACCAAAGGTCAGCTAATATGTATGTCAAGAAGAAAATATGTTAAACGTTATTAAAGAGCACACATTAGCTATTGTATATGTATGCAGGTCAATATGTATGTCAGAAAATATGTTAAACGTTATTAAAGAGCACACATTAATTATTATGTATACCAGGTCAGCTAATATGTATGTCAGAAAATATGTTAAACGTTATTAAAGAGCACCCATTAATTATTATGTATACCAAAAGGTCAGCTAATATGTATGTCAGAAAATATGTTAAACGTTATTAAGAAGCACCCATTAATTATTATGTATACCAAAGGTCACCTAATATGTATGTCAGAAAATATGTTAAACGTTATTAAAGAGCACCCATTAATTATTATGTATACCAGAGTCAGCTAATATGTATGTCAGAAAAGAAATATGTTAAACGTTATTAAAGAGCACACATTAATTATTATGTATACCAAAGGTCACCTAATATGTATGTCAGAAAATATGTTAAACGTTATTAAAGAGCACATTAATTATTATGTATACCAAAGGTCAGCTAATATGTATGTCAGAAAATATGTTAAACGTTATTAAAGAGCACCCATTAATTATTATGTATACCAAAGGTCAGCTAATATGTATGTCAGAAAATATGTTAAACGTTATTAAAAGACACCAGTAATTATTATGTATACCAAAGGTCACCTAATATGTATGTCAGAAAATATGTTAAACGTTATTAAAGAGCACACATTAATTATTATGTATACCAAAGGTCAGCTAATATGTATGTCAGAAAATATGTTAAACGTTATTAAAGAGCACCCATTAGTATTATGTATACCAAAGGTCACCTAATATGTATGTCAGAAAATATGTTAAACGTTATTAAAGAGCACCCATTAATTATTATGTATACCAAAGGTCACCTAATATGTATGTCAGAAAATATGTTAAACGTTATTAAAGAGCACCCATTAATTATTATGTATACCAAAGGTCAGCTAATATGTATGTCAGAAAATATGTTAAACGTTATTAAAGAGCACACATTAATTATTATGTATACCAAAGGTCAGCTAATATGTATGTCAGAAAATATGTTAAACGTTATTAAAGAGCACCCATTAAATTATTATGTATACCAAAGGTCACCTAATATGTATGTCAGAAAATATGTTAAACGTTATTAAGGCACCCATTAATTATTATGTATACCAAAGGTCAACTAATATGTATGTCAGAAATATGTTAAACGTTATTAAAGAGCACACATTAATTATTATGTATACCAAAGGTCACCTAATATGTATGTCAGAAAATATGTTAAACGTTATTAAAGAGCACCCATTAATTATTATGTATACCAAGATCAG
>JBBBDQ010028055.1:0-13163 GCA_037127315.1 Ascarosepion bandense | reverse complement strand
TATAGATGCTATTTACACTGCATTATTATTAATTATTAATTATGCCATTACCACATCATCTACACTTGTATAAAACTTGTGAAATGTATAGATGCTATTTAAACTGCATTATTAATTATTAATTGGCGCCATTACCACATCATCTACACTTGTATAAAACTTGTAAAATGTATAGATGCTATTTACACTCATTATTATTAATTATTAATTGGCATATTACCACATCATCTACACTTGTATAAAAACTTGTAAAATGTATAGATGCTATTTACACTGCATTATTATTAATTATTAATTGGCGCCATTACCACATCATCTACACTTGTATAAAACTTGTAAAATGTATAGATGCTATTTACACTGCATTATTATTAATTAATTGTGCCATTACCACATCATCTACACTTGTATAAAACTTGTAAAATGTATAGATGCTATTTACACTGCATTATTATTAATTATTAATTGCGCCATTACCACATCATCTACACTTGTATAAAACTTGTAAATGTATAGATGCTATTTACACTGCATTATTATTAATTATTAATTGGTGCCATTACCACATCATCTACACTGTATAAAACTTGTAAAATGTATAGATGCTATTTACACTGCATTATTATTAATTATTAATTGGTGCCATTACCACATCATCTACACTTGTATAAAACTTGTAAAATGTATAGATGCTATTTACACTGCATTATTATTAATTATTAATTGGTGCCATTACCACATCATCTACACTTGTATAAAACTTGTAAAAATGTATAGATGCTATTTACACTTACTATTATTAATTATTAATTGGCGCCATTACCACATCATCTACACACTTGTATAAAACTTGTAAAAATGTATAGATGCTATTTACACTGCATTATTATTAATTATTAATTGGTGCCATTACCACATCATCTACACTTGTATAAAACTTGTAAAATGTATAGATGCTATTTACACTGCATTATTATTAATTATTAATTGGTGCCATTACCACATCATCTACACTTGTATAAAACTTGTAAAAATGTATAGATGCTATTTACACTGCATTATTATTAATTAATTGGCGCCATTACCACATCATCTACACTTGTATAAAAAACTTGTAAAATGTATAGATGTTATTTACACTGCATTATTATTAATTATTAATTGGTGCTATTACCACATCATCTACACTTTTAAAACTTGTAAAATGTATAGATGCTATTTACACTGCATTATTATTAATTATTAATTGGTGCCATTACCACATCATCTACACTTGTATAAAACTTGTAAAATGTATAGATGCTATTTACACTGCATTATTAATTATTAATTGGCGCCATTACCACATCATCTACACTTGTATAAAACTTGTAAAATGTATAGATGCTATTTACACTGCATTATTATTAATTATTTATTAAGTCATTACCACATCATCTACACTTGTATAAAATTGTAAAATGTACAGATGTTATTTACACTGCATTATTATTAATTATTAATTGCTTTCATTACCACATCATCTACACTTGTATAAAACTTGTAAAATGTATATAGATGCTATTTACACTGCATTATTATTAATTATTAATTGGTGCCATTACCACATCATCTACACTTTGTATAAAACTTGTAAAATGTATAGATGCTATTTACACTGCATTATTATTAATTATTAATTGGTGCCATTACCACATCATCTACACTTGTATAAAACTTGTAAAATGTATAGATGCTATTTACACTGCATTATTATTAATTATTAATTGGCGCCATTACCACATCATCTACACTTGTATAAAACTTGTAAAATGTATAGATGCTATTTACACTGCATTATTATTAATTATTTATTGGTGCCATTACCACATCATCTACACTTGTATAAAACTTGTAAAATGTATAGATGCTATTTACACTGCATTATTATTAATTATTTATTGGTGCCATTACCACATCATCTACACTTCTATAAACTTGTAAAATGTATAGATGCTATTTACACTGCATTATTATTAATTATTAATTGGCGCCATTACCACATCATCTACACTTGTATAAAACTTGTAAAATGTATAGATGCTATTTACACTGCATTATTATTAATTATTAATTGTGCCATTACCACATCATCTACACTTGTATAAAACTTGTAAAATGTATAGATGCTATTTACACTGCATTATTATTAATTATTAATTGGCGCCATTACCACATCATCTACATTGTATAAAACTTGTGTAAAATGTATAGATGCTATTTACACTGCATTATTATTAATTATTAATTACGCCATTACATCATCTACACTTGTATAAAACTTGTAAAATGTATAGATGCTATTTACACTGCATTATTAATTATTAATTGGCGCCATTACCAGCATCATCTACACTTGTATAAACTTGTAAAAATGTATAGATGCTATTTACACTGCATTATTATTAATTATTAATTGGTGCTGTTACCACATCATCTACACTTGTATAAAACTTGTAAATGTATAGATGCTATTTACACTGCATTATTATTAATTATTAATTACGCCATTACCACATCATCTACACTTGTATAAACTAGAAATGTATAGATGCTATTTACACTGCATTATTATTAATTATTAATTGGTGCCATTACCACATCACTTACACTTGTATAAAACTTGTAAAATGTATAGATGTTATTTACACTGCATTATTATTAATTATTAATTGGCGCTTACTACCACATCATCTACACTTGTATAAAACTTGTAAAATGTATAGATGTTATTTACACTGAATTAATATTAATTATTAATTGGCTACCATTACCACATCATCTACACTTGTATAAAACTTGAAATGTATAGATGCTATTTTACACTGCATTATTATTAATTATTAATTGGCGCTATTACCACATCATCTACACTTGTATAAAACTTGTAAAATGTATAGATGTTTATTTACACTGCATTATTATTAATTATTAATTGGCGCCATTACCACATCATCTACACTTGTATAAAACTTGTAAAATGTATAGATGCTATTTACAATTGGCATTATTATTAATTATTAATTGGCTTACTACCACATCATCTACACTTGTATAAAACTTGTAAAATGTATAGTATTGCTATTTACACTGCATTATTATTAATTATTTATTAAGCGCCATTACCACATCATCTACACTTGTATAAAACTTGTAAATGTATAGATGCTATTTACACTGCATTATTATTAATTATTAATTGGCGCTATTACCACATCATCTACACTTGTATAAAACTTGTAAAATGTATAGATGCTATTTACACTGCATTATTATTAATTATTAATTGGCCATTACCACATCATTTTACACTTGTATAACTTGTAAATGTATAGATGCTATTTACAATGCATTATTATTAATTATTAATTGGCGCCATTACCACATCATCTACACTTGTATAAAAACTTGTAAAATGTAAGATGCCATTTACACTGCATTATTATTAATTATTAATTGGCGCCATTACCACATCATCTACACTTGTATAAAACTTGTAAAATGTATAGATGCTATTTACACTGCATTATTATTAATTATTAATTGGCGCCATTACCACATCATCTACACTTGTATAAAACTTGTAAAATGTATAAGATGCTATTTACACTGCATTATTATTAATTATTAATTGGTGCCATTAACACATCATCTACACTTTGTATAAAACTTGTAAAATGTATAGATGCTATTTACACTGCATTATTATTAATTAAGCACTGTATGCCTATTACCACATCATCTACACTTGTATAAAACTTGTAAAAATGTATAGATGCTATTTACACTGCATTATTATTAATTATTAATTGGCGCTATTACCACATCATCTACACTTGTATAAAACTTGTAAAATGTATAGATGCTATTTACACTGCATTACACTATTAATTGGTGCCATTACCAACATCATCTACACTTGTATAAACTTGTAAATGTATAGATGCTATTTACACTGCATTATTATTAATTATTAATTAAAAGCATACTAACATCATCTACACTTGTATAAAACTTGTAAATGTATAGATGCTATTTACACTGCATTATTATTAATTATTAATTGGCGCCATTACCATCATCTACACTTGTATAAAACTTGTAAAATGTATAGATGTTTTACACTGCATTATTATTAATTAATTGCCATTACCACATCATCTACACTTGTATAAAACTTGTAAAATGTATAGATGCTATTTACACTGCATTATTATTAATTATTTATTGGTGCCATTACCACATCATCTACACTTGTATAAAACTTGGTAAAATGTATAGATGCTATTTACAATTGCATTATTATTATTAATTGGCGCCATTACCACATCATCTACACTTGTATAAAACTTGTAAAATGTATAGATGCTATTTACACTGCATTATTATTAATTATTAATTGAGCCATTACCACATCATCTACACTTGTATAAAACTTGTAAAATGTATAGATGCTATTTACACTGCATTATTATTAATTATTAATTGGTGCCATTACCACATCATCTTTTACACTTGTATAAAACTTAAATGGTATAGATGCTATTTACACCGCATTATTATTAATTATTAATTGGTGCCATTACCACATCATCTACACTTGTATAAAACTTGTAAAAATGTATAGATGCTATTTACACTGCATTATTATTAATTATTTATTGGTGCCATTACCACATCATCTACACTTGTATAAAACTTGTAAAATGTATAGATGCTATTTACACTGCATTATTATTATTAATTATTACCTGCTCATTACCACATCATCTACACTTGTATAAAACTTAAATGGTAGATGCTATTTACACTGCATTATTATTAATTATTAATTACGCCATTACCACCATTCACACTTGTATAAAACTTGTAAAATGTATAGATGCTATTCACACCGTATTATTATTAATTGTATTAATTGGTGCCATTACCACATCATCTACACTTGTATAAAACTTGTAAAATGTATAGATGCTATTTACACTGCATTATTATTAATTATTAATTGGTGCCAGCCACGCACATCATCTACACTTGTATAAAACTTCTAGTAAATGGCGATGCTATTTACACTGCATTATTATTAATTATTAATTGGCTACTACTACTACATCATTCACACTTGTATAAAACTTGTAAAATGTATAGATGCTATTTACACTGTATTATTATTAATTATTAATTACGCCATTACCACATCATCTACACTTGTATAAAACTTGTAAAATGTATAGATGCTATTTACACTGGCATTATTATTAATTATTAATTGGTGCCATTACCACATCATCTACACTTGTATAAAACTTGTAAAACGTATAGATGCTATTTAATTGCATTATTATTAATTATTAATTGGTGCCATTACCACATCATCTACACTTGTATAAACTTGTAAAATGTATAGATGTTATTTACACTGCATTATTATTTAATTATTAATTGGTGCCATTACCACATCATCTAATTGTATAAAACTTGTAAATACAGATGCTACATGATAATTGCATTATTATTAATTATTAATTGCTACTATTACCACATCATCTACACTTGTATAAAACTTGTAAAATGTATAGATGCTATTTACACTGCATTATTATTAATTATTAATTAAGCCATTACCACATCATCTACACTTCTGTATAAAACTTGTAAAATGTATAGATGCTATTTTTATACTGCATTATTATTAATTATTAATTGGTGCCATTACCACATCATCTACACTTGTATAAAACTTGTAAAATGTATAGATGCTATTTACACTGCATTATTATTAATTATTAATTAAGCGCCATTACCACATCATCTACACTTGTATAAAACTTGTAAAAATGTATAGATGCTATTATGACTGCATTATTATTAATTATTAATTGGTGCCATTACCACATCATCTACACTTGTATAAAACTTGTAAAATGTATAGATGCTATTTACACTGCATTATTATTAATTATTTATTGGTGCCATTACCACATCATCTACACTTGTATAAAACTTGTAAAATGTATAGATGCTATTTACACTGCATTATTATTAATTATTAATTGGCGCCATTACCACATCATCTACACTTGTATAAAACTTGTAAATGTATAGATGCTATTTACACTGCGGTTATTATTAATTATTAATTGGCGCCATTACCACATCATCTACACTTGTATAAAACTTTGTAAAATGTATAGATGCTATTTACACTGCATTATTATTAATTATTAATTGGTGCCATTACCACATCATCTACATCTGTATAAAACTTGTAAAATGTATAGATGCTATTTACACTGCATTATTATTAATTATTACCCGCGTTTCATTACCACATCATCTACACTTGTATAAAACTTGTAAATGTATAGATGCTATTTACACTGCATTATTATTAATTATTTATTAAAAGCCATTACCACATCATCTACACTTGTATAAAACTTGTAAAAATGTATAGATGCTATTTACACTGCATTATTATTAATTATTAATTGGCGCCATTACCACATCATCTACACTTGTATAAAACTTGTAAAATGTATAGATGCTATTTACACTGCATTATTATTAATTATTTATTGGTGCTATTACCACATCATCTACTTGTATAAAACTTGTAAAATGTATAGATGCTATTTATACTGCATTATTAATTATTTATTGGTGCCATTACCACATCATCTGCTAATTTACAAAACTTGTAAAATGTATAGATGCTATTTACACTGCATTATTATTAATTATTTATTGGTGCCATTACCACATCATCTACACTTGTATAAAACTTGTAAATGTATAGATGCTATTTACACTGCATTATTATTAATTATTACAATTGGCGCCATTACCACATCATCTACACTTGTATAAATCCTGTAAAATGTATAGATGCTATTTACACTGCATTATTATTAATTATTTATTGGTGCCATTACCACATCATCTACACTTGTATAAAACTTGTAAAATGTATAGATGCTATTTACACTGCATTATTATTAATTATTAATTGGCGCCATTACCACATCATCTACACTCTTGTATAAAAACTTGTAAAATGTATAGATGCTATTTATACTGCATTATTATTAATTATTAATTGGCGCCATTACCACATCATCTATACTTGTATAAACTTGTAAAATGTATAGATGCTATTTACACTGCATTATTATTAATTATTAATTGGTGCCATTACCACATCATCTACACTTGTATAAAACTTGTAAAATGTATAGATGCTATTTACACTGCATTATTATTAATTATTAATTGGGAAACATTACCTACATCATCTACACTAGCAAACTTGTAAAATGTACAGATGCTATTTACACTGCATTATTATTAATTATTAATTGGCGCCATTACCACATCATCTACACTTGTATAAAACTGTAAATGTATAGATGCTATTTACACTGCATTATTATTAATTATTAATTGGTGCCATTACCACATCATCTACACTTGTATAAAACTTGTAAAATGTATAGATGCTATTTACACTGCATTATTATTAATTAATTGGTGCTGTTAATACCACATCATCTACACTTGTATAAAACTGTAAAATGTACAGATGCTATTTTACACTGCATTATTGTTAATTATTAAACAAGCTATTACCACATCATCTACACTTGTATAAAACTTATGTAAAATGTATAGATGCTATTTACACTGCATTATTATTAATTATTAATTGTTACTACTTCACATCATCTACACTTGTATAAAACTTGTAAAATGTACAGATGCTATTTACACTGCATTATTATTAATTATTAATAAGCTACTACTACATCATCTACATTCTATAAAACTTGTAAAATGTATATTATTTACACTGCATTATTATTAATTATTAATTGGTGCCATTACCACATCATCTACACTTGTATAAACTTGTAAAATGTATAGATGCTATTTACACTGCATTATTATTAATTATTAATTGGTGCCATTACCACATCATCTACACTTGTATAAAATCTCAGGCAAATGTATAGATGCTATTTACACTGTATTGTTATTAATTATTAATTGGCGCCATTACCACATCATCTACACTTGTATAAAACTTGTAAAAATGTATAGATGCTATTTACACTGCATTATTATTAATTATTTATTGGTGCCATTACCACATCATCTACACTTGTATAAAATCCTAAAATGTATAGATGCTATTTACACTGCATTATTATTAATTAATTGGTGCCATTACCACATCATCTACACTTTGTATAAACTTGTAAAATGTATAGATATTTATAATGTATTTATTATTAATTATTAATTGGCGCCATTACCACACTATCTACACTTGTATAAAACTTGTAAAATGTATAGATGCTATTTATAATTTGCATTATTATTAATTATTTATTGGTGCCATTACCACATCATCTACACTGTATAAAACTTGTAAAAATGTATAGATGCTATTTACACTGCATTACTATTAATTATTAATTGGTTTACTACCAGTTTACCTATCTACACTTGTATAAAACTTGTAAAATGTATAGATGATGACACTGCATTATTATTAATTAGCTTAATTGGTGCCATTACCACATCATCTACACTTGTATAAAACTTGTAAAATGTATAGATGCTATTTACACTTGCATTATTATTAATTATTAATTACGTTTCATTACCACATCATCTACACTTGTATAAAACTTGTAAAATGTATAGATGCTATTTACACTGCATTATTAATTATTTATTGGTGCCATTACCACATCATCTACACTTGTATAAAACTTGTAAAATGTATAGATGCTATTTACACTGCATTATTATTAATTATTAATGGCGCCATTACCACATCATCTACACTTGTATAAAACTTGTAAAATGTATAGATGCTATTTACACTGCATTATTATTAATTATTAATTGGTGCCATTACCACATCATCTACACTTGTATAAAACTTGTAAAATGTATAGATGTTATTTAAACTGCATTATTATTAATTATTAATTGGCGCCATTACCACATCATCTACACTTGTATAAAACTTGTAAAATGTATAGATGCTATTTACACTGCATTATTATTAATTATTAATTGGTGCCATTACCACATCATCTACACTTGTGTATGAAAATTTGTAAATACATGGTTATTTAATAACTGCATTATTATTAATTATTAATTGGCGCCATTACCACATCATCTACACTTTGTATAAAACTTGTAAAATGTATAGATGCTATTTACACTGCATTATTATTAATTATTAATTGGTGCCATTACCACATCATCTACACTTGTATAAAACTTGTAAAAATGTAGGATGCTATTTAAACTGCATTATTATTAATTATTAATTGGTGCCATTACCACATCATCTACACTTGTATAAAACTTGTAAAATGTATAGATGCTATTTACACTGTATCATTATTAATTATTAATTGGCTGTCATTTTGCATCATCTACACTTGTATAAACCTGTAAAAATGTATAGATGCTATTTACACTGCATTATTATTAATTATTAATTGGTGCCATTACCACATCATCTACACTTTGTATAAAACTTGTAAAATGTATAGATGCTATTTACACTGCATTATTAATAATTATTAATTGGTGCCATTACCAAGCATCATTTACACTTGTATAAACTTGTAAAATGTATAGATGCTATTTAAACTGCATTATTATTAATTATTAATTGGCGCTATTACCACATCATCTACACTTGTATAAAAACTTGTAAATGTATAGATGCTATTTACACTGCATTATTATTAATTATTAATTGGTGCCACACACATCATCTACACTTGTATAAAACTTGTAAACACATAGATGCTATTTAAACTGCATTATTATTAATTATTAATTTACGCCATTACCACATCATCTACACTTGTATAAAACTTGTAAAATGTATAGATGCTATTTACACTGCATTATTAATTATTAATTGGTGCTACTACCACATCATTTACACTTGTATAAACTTGTAAAATGTATAGATGCTATTTAAACTGCATTATTATTAATTATTAATTGGCGCCATTACCACATCATCTACACTTGTATAAAACTTGTAAAATGTATAGATGCTATTTACACTGCATTATTATTAATTATTAATTGGTGCCATTACCACATCATCTACACTTGTATAAAACTTGTAAATGTATAGATGCTATTTTAACTGCATTATTATTAATTATTAATTGGTGCTATTACCACATCATCTACACTTGTATAAAACTTGTAAATGTATAGATGCTATTTAAACTGCATTATTATTAATTATTAATTGGCGCCATTACCACATCATCTACACTTGTATAAAACTTGTAAAATGTATAGATGCTATTTACACTGCATTATTATTAATTATTAATTGGTGCCATTACCACATCATCTACACTTGTATAAAACTTGTAAAAATGTATAGATGCTATTTAAACTGCATTATTATTAATTATTAATTGGCGCCATTACCACATCATCTACACTTGTATAAAACTTGTAAAATGTATAGATGCTATTTACACTGCATTATTATTAATTATTAATTGGTGCCATTACCACATCATCTACACTTGTATAAAACTTTAAAAATGTATAGATGCTTATTAACTGTATTATTATTAATTATTAATTGGTGCCATTACCACATCATCTACACTTGTATAAAACTTGTAAAATGTATAGATGCTATTTACACTGCATTATTATTAATTATTAATTGGCGCCATTACCACATCATCTACACTTGTATAAAACTTTAAAATGTATAGATGGTTATTTACACTGCATTATTATTAATTAACAATTGAAAGCACACACATCATCTACACTTGTATAAAACTTGTAAAATGTATAGGATGCTATTTACACTGCATTATTATTAATTATTAATTGGTGCCATTACCACATCATTTACACTTTGTATAAAACTTGTAAAATGTATAGATGTTATTTAAACTGCATTATTATTAATTATTAATTGGCGCCATTACCACATCATCTACACTTGTATAAAACTTGTAAAATGTATAGATGCTATTTACACTGCATTATTATTAATTATTAATTGGTGCCATTACCACATCATCTACACTTGTATAAAACTTGTAAAATGTATAGATGCTATTTAAACCTGCATTATTATTAATTATTAATTGCTTCATTACCACATCATCTACACTTGTATAAAACTTGTAAATGTATAGGATGCTATTTACACTGCATTATTATTAATTATTAATTGGTGCTATTACCACATCATTTACACTTGTATAAAACTTGTAAAATGGCAGATGCTATTTAAACTGCATTATTATTAATTATTAATTGGCGCCATTACCACATCATCTACACTTGTATAAAACTTGTAAAAATGTATAGATGCTATTTACACTGCATTATTATTAATTATTAATTGGTGCCATTACCACATCATCTACACTTGTATAAAACTTGTAAAAATGTATAGATGCTATTTAAACTGCATTATTATTAATTATTAATTGGCGCCATTACCACATCATCTACACTTGTATAAAACTTGTAAAATGTATAGATGCTATTTACACTGCATTATTATTAATTATTAATTGGTGCTGATACCACATCATCTACACTTGTATAAAACTTGTAAAAATGTATAGATGCTATTTACACTTACTATACACTATTTATTGGTGCCACCATTACCATACTATCTACACTTGTGTTAAAATTTGTAAAATGTATAGATGCTATTTACACTGCATTATTAATTATTAATTGGCGCCATTACCACATCATCTACACTTGTATAAAACTTGTAAAATGTAGATGCTATTTACACTGCATTATTATTAATTATTAATTACGCCATTACCACATCATCTACACTTGTATAAAACTTGTAAAATGTATAGATGCTATTTACACTGCATTATTACACTATTAATTGGCGCCATTACCACATCATCTACACTTGTATAAAAACTTGTAAAATGTATAGATGCTATTTACACTGCATTATTATTAATTATTTATTGTGCCATTACCACATCATCTACACTTGTATAAAACTTGTAAAATGCATAGATGCTATTTACACTGCATTATTATTAATTGCTAATTGGTGCCATTACCACATCATCTACACTTGTATAAAACATGTAAAAATGTATAGATGCTATTTACACTGCATTATTATTAATTATTAATTGGTGCCATTACACATCATCTACACTTGTATAAAACTTGTAAAATGTATAGATGCTATTTACACTGCATTGCTTTAATTATTAATTAAGTGTCGTATTACCACATCATCTACACTTGTATAAAACTTGTAAAATGTATAGATGCTATTTACACTGCATTATTATTAATTTATTAATTGGCGCCATTACCACATCATCTACACTTGTATAAAAACATGTAAATGTACATGCTATTTACACTGCATTATTAATTATTAATTGGTGCCATTACCACATCATCTACACTGTATAAAACTTGTAAAATGTATAGATGCTATTTACACTCACTATTATTAATTATTAATTGGCGCCAATACCATCATCTACACTTGTATAAACTTGTAAAATGTATAGATGCTATTTACACTGCATTATTACACTATTAATTGGCGCCATTACCACATCATCTACACTTTGTATAAAACTTGTAAAATGTATAGATGTTATTTACACTGCATTATTATTACCACACTGGCGCCATTACCACATCATCTACACTTGTATAAAACATGTAAAATGTATAGATGTTATATTTACACTGCATTATTATTAATTATTAATTGGTGTCAATACCACATCATCTACACTTGTATAAAACTTGTAAAATGTATAGATGCTATTTACACTCACATTATTATTAATTATTAATTGGCGCCATTACCACATCATCTACACTTGTAAGTAAAACTTGTAAAAATGTATAGATGCTATTTACACTGCATTACACACTACACTGGCGCCATTAATGCCACATCATCTACACTTGTATAAAACTTGTAAATGTATAGATGCTATTTACACTGCATTATTATTAATTATTTATTAAGGCTTATTTTCATTACCACATCATCTACATCGTATAAAACTGTAAAATGT
>JBBBDQ010028048.1:0-10269 GCA_037127315.1 Ascarosepion bandense | reverse complement strand
ACCATCACAAACAACAACAAGTCCATCTGTAAGTGGATCAGTAGGCGTAACAACCTCACCTATTACAATCCACTCCAGGTGTAAGCGGAACCGCAACCATACCAACCGGAGCATCCCAAACAACAACAAGCCATCTGTAAGTGGATCAGTAGGCGTAACAACCTCACCATTACAATCCACTCCAGGTGTAAGCGGAACCGCAACCATACCAACCGGAGCATCCCAAACAACAACAAGTCCATCTGTAAGTGGATCAGTAGGCGTACACAACCTCACCATTACAATCCACTCCAGGTGTAAGCGGAACCGCAACCATACCAACCGGAGCATCCCAAACAACAACAAGTCCATCTGTAAGTGGATCAGTAGGCGTAACAACCTCACCATTACAATCCACTCCAGGTGTAAGCGGAACCGCAACCATACCAACCGGAGCATCCCAAACAACGACAAGTCCATCTGTAAGTGGATCAGTAGGCGTAACAACTCCACCATTACAATCCACTCCAGGTGTAAGCGGAACCGCAACCATACCAACCGGAGCATCCCAAACAACTACAAGTCCATCTATATGGATCAGTAGGCGTAACAACCTCACCATTACAATCCACTCCAGGTGTAAGCGGAACCGCAACCATACCAACCGGAGCATCCCAAACAACGACAAGTCCATCTGTAAGTGGATCAGTAGGCGCAACAACCTCACCATTACAATCCACTCCAGGTGTAAGCGGAACCGCAACCATACCAACCGAAGCATCCCAAACAACGACAAGTCCATCTGTAAGTGGATCAGTAGGCGTAACAACCTCACTCATTACAATCCACTCCAGGTGTAAGCGGAACCGCAACCATACCAACCGATATCCCAAACAACGACAAGTCCAATTGCAAGTGGATCAGTAAGCGTAACAACCTCACCATTACAATCCACTCCAGGTGTAAGCGAGAAACCGCAACCATACCAACCGGAGCATCCCAAACAACGACAAGTCCATCTGTGTTGGATCAGTAGGCGTAACAACCTCACCATTACAATCCACTCCAGGTGTAAGCGGAACCGCAACCATACCAACCGGAGCATCCCAAACAACGACAAGTCCATCTGTAAGTGGATCAGTAGGCGTAACAACCTCACCATTACAATCCACTCCAGGTGTAAGCGGAACCGCAACCATACCAACCGGGAGCATCCCAAACAACAACAAGTCCATCTGTAAGTGGATCAGTAGGCGTAACAACCTCACCATTACAATCCACTCCAGGTGTAAGCGGAACCGCAACCATACCAACCGGAGCATCCCAAACAACAACAAGTCCATCTGTAAGTGGATCAGTAGGCGTAACAACCTCACCATTACAATCCACAACAGGTGTAAGCGGAACCGCAGAAACCATACCAACCGGAGCATCCCAAACAACAACAAGCCCATCTGTATGGATCAGTAGGCGTAACAACCTCACCATTACAATCCACTCCAGGTGTAAGCGGAACCGCAAATCCATACCAACCGGAGCATCCCAAACAACAACAAGTCCATCTGAAGGATCAGTAGGCGTAACAACCTCACCATTACAATCCACTCCAGGTGTAAGCGGAACCGCAACCATACCAACCGGAGCATCCCAAACAACAACAAGTCCATCTGTAAGTGGATCAGTAGGCGTAACAACCTCACCATTACAATCCACTCCAGGTGTAAGCGGAACCGCAACCATACCAACCGGAGCATCCCAAACAACAACAAGTCCATCTGTAAGTGGATCAGTAGGCGTAACAACCTCACCATTACAATCCACTCCAGGTGTAAGCGGAACCGCAACCATACCAACCGGAGCATCCCAAACAACAACAAGTCCATCTGTAAGTGGATCAGTAGGCGTAACAACCTCACCATTACAATCCACTCCAGGTGTAAGCGGAACCGCAACCATACCAACCGGAGCATCCCAAACAACAACAAGTCCACCGTTCAGGCGGATCAGCAGGCGTAACAACCTCACCATTACAATCCACTCCAGGTGTAAGCGGAACCGCAACCATACCAACCGGAGCATCCCAAACAACGACAAGTCCACCTGTAAGTGGATCAGTAGGCGTAACAACCTCACCATTACAATCCACTCTCCAGGTGTAAGCGGAACCGCAACCATACCAACCGGAGCATCCCAAACAACGACAAGTCCATCTGCAAGTGGATCAGTAGGCGTAACAACCTCACCATTACAATCCACTCCAGGTGTAAGCGGAACCGCAACCATACCAACCGGAGCATCCCAAACAACGCATATGTCCATCTGTAAGTGGATCATAGGCGTAACAACCTCACCATTACAATCCACTCCAGGTGTAAGCGGAACCGCAACCATACCAACCGGAGCATCCCAAACAACGACAAGTCCATCTATAAGTGGATCAGTAGGCTAACAACCTCACCATTACAATCCACTCCAGGTGTAAGCGGAACCGCAACCATACCAACCGGAGATCCCAAACAACGACAAGTCCATCTGTAAGTGGATCAGTAGGCGCAACAACTCACCATTACAATCCACTCCAGGTGTAAGCGGAACCGCAATCCATACCAACCGGAGCATCCCAAACAACAACAAGTCCATCTGTAAGTGGATCAGTAGGCGTAACAACCTCACCATTACAATCCACTCCAGGTGTAAGCGGAACCGCAACCATACCAAACTGAGCATCCCAAACAACGACAAGTCCATCTGTAAGTGGATCAGTAGGCGTAACAACCTCACCATTACAATCCACTCCAGGTGTAAGCGGAACCGCAACCATACCAACCGGAGCATCCCAAACAACGACAAGTCCACCTGTGTTGGATCAGTAGGCGTAACAACCTCACCATTACAATCCACTCAGGTGTAAGCGGAACCGCAACCATACCAACCGGAGCATCCCAAACAACGACAAGTCCATCTGCAGTGGATCAGTAGGCGTAACAACCTCACCATTACAATCCACTCCAGGTGTAAGCGGAACCGCAACCATACCAACCGGAGCATCCCAAACAACAACAAGTCCATCTGTGCGGATCAGTAGGCGTAACAACCTCACCATTACAATCCACTCCAGGTGTAAGCGGAACCGCAACCATACCAACCCGGAGCATCCCAAACAACGACAAGTCCATCTGTAAGTGGATCAGTAGGCGTAACAACCTCACCATTACAATCCACTCCAGGTGTAAGCGGAACCGCAACCATACCAACCGGAGCATCCCAAACAACGACAAGTCCATCTGTAAGTGGATCAGTAGGCGTAACAACCTCACCATTACAATCCACTCCAGGTGTAAGCGGAACCGCAACCATACCAACCGGAGCATCCCAAACAACGACAAGTCCATCTGTAAGTGGATCAGTAGGCGTAACAACCTCACCATTACAATCCACTCCAGGTAAGCGGAACCGCAACCATACCAACCGGAGCATCCCAAACAACGACAAGTCCATCTGTAAGTGGATCAGTAGGCGTAACAACCTCACTATTTACAATCCACTCCAGGTGTAAGCGGAACCGCAACCATACCAACCGGAGCATCCCAAACAACGACAAGTCCATCTGTAAGTGGATCAGTAGGCGTAACAACCCTCACCATTACAATCCACTCCAGGTGTAAGCGGAACCGCAACCATACCAACCGGAGCATCCCAAACAACGACAAGTCCATCTGTAAGTGGATCAGTAGGCGTAACAACCTCACCATTACAATCCACTCCAGGTGTAAGCGGAACCGCAACCATACCAACCGGAGCATCCCAAACAACGACAAGTCCATCTGTAAGTGGATCAGTAGGCGTAACAACCTCACCATTACAATCCACTCCAGGTGTAAGCGGAACCGCAACCATACCAACCGGAGCATCCCAAACAACGACAAGTCCATCTGTAAGTGGATCAGTAGGCGTAACAACCTCACCATTACAATCCACTCCAGGTGTAAGCGGAACCGCAACCATACCAACCGGAGCATCCCAAACAACGACAGTCCATCTGTAAGTGGGATCAGTAGGCGTAACAACCTCACCATTACAATCCACTCCAGGTGTAAGCGGAACCGCAACCATACCAACCGGAGCATCCCAAACAACAACAAGTCCATCTGTAAGTGGATCAGTAGGCGTAACAACCTCACCATTACAATCCACTCCAGGTGTAAGCGGAACCGCAACCATACCAACCGGAGCATCCCAAACAACAACAAGTCCATCTGTAAGTGGATCAGTAGGCGTAACAACCTCACCATTACAATCCACTCCAGGTGTAAGCGGAACCGCAACCATACCAACCGGAGCATCCCAAACAACAACAAGTCCATCTGTAAGTGGATCAGTAGGCGTAACAACCTCACCATTACAATCCACTCCAGGTGTAAGCGGAACCGCAACCATACCAACCGGAGCATCCCAAACAACAAGTCCATCTGTAAGTGGATCAGTAGGCGTAACAACCTCACCATTACAATCCACTCCAGGTGTAAGCGGAACCTAACCATACCAACCGAGACCCCAAACAACAATAAGTCCATCTGTAAGTGGATCAGTAGGGCGAACAACCTCACCATTACAATCCACTCCAGGTGTAAGTGAAACCGCAACCATACCAACCGGGAGCATCCCAAACAACAAGTCCATCTGTAAGTGGATCAGTAGGCGTAACAACCTCACCATTACAATCCACAACAGGTGTAAGCGGAACCGCAACCATACCAACCGGAGCATCCCAAACAACAACAAGTCCATCTGTAAGTGGATCAGTAGGCGTAACAACCTCACCATTACAATCCACTCCAGGTGTAAGCGGAACCGCAACCATACCAACCGGAGCATCCCAAACAACAAGTCCATCTGTAAGTGGATCAGTAGGCGTAACAACCTCACCATTACAATCCACTCCAGGTGTAAGCGGAACCGCAACCATACCAACTTGAACATCCCAAACAACAACAAGGTCATCTGTCGTTGGATCAGTAGGCGTAACAACCTCACCATTACAATCTGTCTCCAGGTGTAAGCGGAACCGCAACCATACCAACCGGAGCATCCCAAACAACGACAAGTCCATCTGTAAGTGGATCAGTAGGCGTAACAACCTCACCGTACAATCCACTCCAGGTGTAAGCGGAACCGCAACCATACCAACCGGAGCATCCCAAACAACGACAAGTCCATCTGTAAGTGGATCAGTAGGCGTAACAACCTCACCATTACAATCCCACCTCCCAGGTGTAAGCGGAACCGCAACCATACCAACCGGAGCATCCCAAACAACGACAAGTCCATCTGTGAAGTGGATCAGTAGGCGTGACAACTCACCATTACAATCCCTCCCGGAGTGTGGCGGAACCGCAACCATACCAACCGGAGCATCCCAAACAACGACAAGTCCATCTGTAAGTGGATCAGTAGGCGTAACAACCTCACCATTACAATCCACTCCAGGTGTAAAGCGGAACCGCAACCATACCAACCGGAGCATCCCAAACAACGACAAGTCCATCTGTAAGTGGATCAGTAGGCGTAACAACCTCACCATTACAATCTCACTCCAGGTGTAAGCGGAACCGCAACCATACCAACCGGAGCATCCCAAACAACGACAAGTCCATCTGTAAGTGGATCAGTAGTGATAACAACCTCACCATTACAATCCACTCCAGGTGTAAGCGGAACATAGCCTTCCAACCGGAGCATCCCAAACAACGACAAGTCCATCTGTAAGTGGATCAGTAGGCGTAACAGCCTCACCATTACAATCCACTCCGGGTGTAGCGGAACACACGCAACCATACCAACCGGAGCATCCCAAACAACGACAAGTCCATCTGTAAGTGGATCGTGGGGCGTAACAACTCCACCACGATACAATCCACTCCAGGTGTAAGCGGAACCGCAACCATACCAACCGGAGCATCCCAAACAACGACAAGTCCATCTGTAAGTGGATCAGTAGGCGTAACAACCGCCACCATTACAATCTGCACCTCCCAGGTGTAGCGGAACCGCAACCACACCAACTTGAGCATCCCAAACAACGACAAGTCCATCTGTAAGTGGATCAGTAGGCGTAACAACCTCACCATTACCAATCATCCAGACGCAGCGGAACCGCAACCATACCAACCGGAGCATCAGAAACAACGACAAATTGCATCTGTAAGTGGATCAGTAGAAGTCCTACATTACAATCCACTCCAGGTGTAAGCGGAACCGCAACCCGCCTGCCGAACATCCCCCCAAGCAACGACAAGTCCATCTATAAGTGGATCAGTAGGCGTAACAACCTCACCATTACAATCCACTCCAGGTGTGAGCGGGAACCGCAACCATACCAACCGGAGCATCCCAAACAACGACAAGTCATCTGTAAGTGGATCAGTAGGCGTAACAACCTGCAAATACAATCCACTCAGGTGTGACGGAACCGCAACCATACCAACCGGAGCATCCCAAACAACGACAAGTCCATCTGTAAGTGGATCAGTAGGCGTGGCTCAACCTCACCATTACAATCCACTCCAAATTGTATGACGGAACCGCAACCATACCAACCGGGCATCCCCCCCAAACAGCAAGTCCATCTGTAAGTGGATCAGTAGGCGTAACAACTCACCATTACAATCCACTCCGGAACATGGCGGAACCGCAACCATACCAACCGGAGCATCCCAAACAACGACAAGTCCATCTGTAAGTGGATCAGTAGGCGTAACAACCTCACCATTACAATCCACTCCAGGTGTGAGCGGAACCGCAACCATACCAACCGGAGCATCCCAAGCAACGACAAGTCCATCTGTAAGTGGATCAGTAAGCGTAACAACCTCACCATTACAATCACTCCAGGTGTGGCGGAACCGCAACCATACCAACCGAACTGTCAAACAGCGACAAGTCCATCTGTAAGTGGATCCAGTAGGCGGCACAACCTCACCATTACAATCGTCCACTCCCAGGTGTAAATGAGAACCGCAACCATACCAACCGGAGCATCCCAAACAACGACAAGTCCATCTGTAGAGAGTGGATCCGGCTAGAGGCGTAACAACCTCACCATTACAATCCACTCAGGTGTACGGCGGAACCGCAACCATACCAACCGGAAGAACATCCCAAACAACGACCAAGTCCATCTGTAAGTGGATCAGTAGGCGTAACAACCTCACCATTACAATCTCACCACTCCAGGTGTAAGCGGAACCGCAACACTTTCCCAACTTGGGAGCATCCCAAACAACGACAATAAGTCCATCTGTAAGTGGATCAGTAGGCGTAGCAACCTCACCATTACAATCCACTCGGAAGAACAGCGGAGACTGTAACCATACCAACCGGGCATCCCAAACAACGACAAAGTCCATCTGTAATAAGTGGATCAGTAGGCGTAACAACCTCACCATTACAATCCACTCCAGGTGTAAACGGAACACACACAGCAAGGTACCAACACGGAGCATCCCAAACAACGACAAGTCCATCTGTAAGTGGATCAGTAGGCGTAACAACCTCACCATTACCAATCCACTCGAGAACAGCGGAACATAACATACCAACCGAACATCAAAACAACGACAAGTCCATCTGTAAGTGGATCAGTAGGCGTAACAACCTCATTACAATCCACTCCAGGTGTATGACGGAACCGCAACCATACCAACGGAGCATCATTGAAACAACGACAAGTCCATCTGTAAGTGGATCAGTAGGCGTAACAACCTCACCATTACAATCACTCCAGGTGTAAAGCGGAACCGCAACCATACCAACCGGAGCATCCCAAACAACGACAAGTCCATCTGTAAGTGGATCAGTAGGCGTAACGACCTCACCATTTACAATCCACTCCAGGTGTAAGCGGAACCGCAACCATGCCAACCGGAGCATCTGAAACAACAACGACAAGTCCATCTGTAAGTGGATCAGTAGGCGTAACAACCTCACCATTACAATCCACTCCAGGTGTAAAGCGGGACACCAGCCCATGCCAGGCAGACATCCCAAACAACGACAAGTCCTGTCTGCAAAGTGGATCTAGTAGGCGTGCTCGCCTCACCATGCAATCCCTCCCCGGGTGTAAGCGGAACCGCAACCATGCCAACAGGACATCCCAAACAACGACAAGTCCATCTGTAAGTGGATCGATGGCGTAACAACCTCTGCCATTCAATCCACTCGGGTGTAGCGGAACACCAACCATACCAACTTGAGCATCCCAAACAACGACAAGTCCATCTGTAAGTGGATCAGTAGGCGTAACAACCTCACCGTACAATCCCACTCAGGTGTAAGCGGAACCGCAACCATACCAACCGGAGCATCCCAAACAACGACAAGTCCATCTGTAAGTGGATCAGTAGGCGTAACAACCTCACCATTACAATCCACACTCAGGTGTAGCGGAACCGCAACCATACCAACCGGAGCATCTAAGAAACAACGACAAGTCCATCTGTGATGGATCAATGGGCGTAACAACCTCACCATTACAAATCCACTCCAGGTGTAAAACAGACATAGCCATACCAACGAACATCTAGCTGTAAACAAGTCCATCTGTAAGTGGATCAGTAGCCGTAACAACCTCACCATTGCAATCCCTCCAGGTGTAAGCGGAACCGCAACCATACCAACCGGAGCATCCCAAACAACAAGTCCATCTGTAAGTGGATCAGTAGGCGTAACAACCTCACCATTACAATCCACTCCAGGTGTAAGCGGAACCGCAACCATACCAACCGGAGCATCCCAAACAACGACAAGTCCATCTGTAAGTGGATCAGTAGGGCGATAACAACCTCACCATTACAATCCACTCCAGGTGTAATGGAACCGCAACCATACCAACCGGAGCATCCCAAACAACGACAAGTCCATCTGTAGTGGATCAGTAGGCGTAACAACCTCACCATTACAATCCACTCCAGGTGTGGCGGAACATGACCAGCACCAACCGGAGCATCCCAAACAACGACAAGTCCATCTGTAAGTGGATCAGTAGGCGTAACAACCTCACCATTACAATCCACTCCAGTGTAAGCGGAACCGCAACCCATACCAACCGGAGCATCCCAAACAACGACAAGTCCATCTGTAAGTGGATCAGTAGGCGTAACAACCTCACCATTACAATCCACTCCAGGTGTAGCGGAACCGCAACCATACCTAACCGAACTTCAAACAACGACAAGTCCATCTGTAAGTGGATCAGTAAGCGTAACAACCTCACCATTACAATCACTCCAGGTGTAAGCGGAACCGCAACCATACCAACCGGAGCATCCCAAACAACGACAAGTCCATCTGTAAGTGGATCAGTGGCGTAACAACCTCACCATTACAATCCACTCCAGGTGTAAGCGGAACCGCATCGCCTGGCCGGAGCATCCCAAACAACGACAAGTACATCTGTCGAATGGATCAGTAGGCGTAACAACCTCACCATTACAATCCACACTCCAGGTGCATAGCGGAACCGCAACCATACCAACCGGAGCATCCCAAACAACGACAAGTCCATCTGTAAGTGGATCAGTAGGGCGTGGCAACCTCACCATTACCAATCCACCTCCCAGGTAGCGGAACCGCAACCATACCAACCGGAGCATCCCAAACAACGACAAGTCCATCTGTAAGTGGATCAGTAGGCGTAACAACCTCACCATTACAATCCACTCCAGGTGTAAACGGAACACCGCAACCATACCAACCAGGTGGTATCCAAAAACAACGACCGAATCCACATCTGTAAGTGGATCAGTAGGCGTAACAACCTCACCATTACAATCCACTCCAGGTGTAAGCGGAACCGCAACCATACCAACCGGAGCAGCCCCAAGCAGCAACAAGTCCATCTGTAAGTGGATCAGTAGGCGTAACCAACCTCACCATTACAATCCACTCCGGGTAGCAAACGAACCGCAACCATACCAACCGGAGCATCCCAAACAACGACAAGTCCATCTGTAAGTGGATCAGTAGGCGTGACAACCTCACATACATTTACAATCCACTCCAGGGTGTAAGCGGAACCGCAACCATACCAACAGACATCCCAAACAACGACAAGTCCATCTGTAAGTGGATCAGTAGGCGTGACAACCTCACCATTACAATCCCTCCCAGGTGTAAGCGGAACCGCAACCATACCAACCGGAGCATCCCAAACAACGACAAGTCCATCTGTACGAGTGGATCAGTAGGCGTGACAACCTCACCATTACAATCCACTCCAGGTGTAAAGCAGAA
>JBBBDQ010028047.1:27500-31322 GCA_037127315.1 Ascarosepion bandense | reverse complement strand
TAGATAGATAGATAGATATGAACAGACTGAGATAGATAGATAGATGTGAATAAACTGAGATAGATAGATAGATAGATAGATAGATAGATAGATAGATAGATAGATAGGTAAGTAGATGTGAATAAACTGAGATAGATAGATAGATAGATAGATAGATAGATAGATAGATATGAATAAACTGAGATAGATGTGAATAAACTGAGATAGATAGATAGATAGATGTGAATAAACTGAGATAGATAGATGTGAATAAACTGAGATAGATAGATAGATAGATGTGAATAAACTGAGATAGATAGATAGATAGATAGATAGATAGATAGATATGAACAGACTGAGATAGATAGATAGATAGATGTGAATAAACTGAGATAGATAGATAGATAGATAGGTAGATAGATAGATAGATAGATAGATATGAACAGACTGAGATAGATAGATAGATAGATAGATGTGAATAAACTGAGATAGATAGATAGATAGATAGATAGATAGATGAATAAACTGAGATAGATAGATAGATAGATAGATAGATAGATAGATAGATAGATAGATAGATGTGAATAAACTGAGATAGATAGATAGATAGATAGATAGATGTGAATAAACTAAGATAGATAGATAGATAGATAGATAGATAGATAGATAGATAGATGTGAATAAACTGTCATAGATAGATAGATAGATGTGAATAAACTGAGATTGATAGATAGATAGATGTGAATAAACTGAGATAGATAGATAGATAGATTGATAGATGTGAATAAACAGAGATAGATAGATAGATAGATAGATAGATAGATGAATAAACTGAGACAGATAGATAGATAGATAGATAGATAGATAGATAGATGTGAATAAACTGAGATAGATAGATAGACAGATAGATGTGAATAAACTGAGATAGATAGATAGATAGATAGACAGATAAATAGATAGATGTGAATAAACTGAGATAGATAGATAGATAGATGTGAATAAACTGAGATAGATAGATAGATAGATAGATAGATAGATAGATAGATAGATAGATAGATAGATGTGTGAATAAACTGAGATAGATAGATAGATAGATAGATGTGAATAAACTGAGATAGATAGATAGATAGATAGATAGATAGATAGATAGATAGATGAATAAACTGAGATAGATAGATAGATAGATAGATAGATAGATAGATAGATAGATAGATAGATGTGAATAAACTGAGATAGATAGATAGATAGATAGATAGATAGATAGATAGATAGATGAATAAACTGAGATAGATAGATAGATAGATAGATAGATAGATAGATAGATAGATAGATGTGAATAAACTGTCATAGATAGATAGATAGATGAATAAACTGAGATAGATAGATAGATAGATAGATGTGAATAAACTGAGATAGATAGATAGATAGATAGATAGATAGATAGATAGATAGATAGATGTGAATAAACTGAGATAGATAGATAGATAGATAGATAGATAGATAGATGAATAAACTGAGATAGATAGATAGATAGATAGATAGATAGATAGATAGATAGATAGATAGATAAATAGATAGATAGATGTGAATAAACTGAGATAGATAGATAGACAGATAGATGTGAATAAACTGAGATAGATAGATAGATAGATAGATAGATAGATAGATAGATAGATAGATGGATGTGAATAAACTGTCATAGATAGATAGATAGATGAATAAACTGAGATAGATAGATAGATAGATGTGAATAAACTGAGATAGATAGATAGATAGATAGATGTGAATAAACTGAGATAGATAGATAGATAGATAGATGTGAATAAACTGAGATAGATAGATAGATAGATAGATAGATAGATAGATAGATAGATAGATAGATGTGAATAAACTGTCATAGATAGATAGATAGATGTGAATAAACTGAGATAGATAGATAGATAGATGTGAATAAACTGAGATAGATAGATAGATAGATAGATAGATAGATAGATAGATAGATAGATAGATAGATAGATGTGAATAAACTGAGATAGATAGATAGATAGATAGATAGATAGATAGATAGATAGATAGATAGATAGATAGATAGATAGATAGATAGATAGATAGATGTGAATAAACTGAGATAGATAGATAGACAGATAGATGTGAATAAACTGAGATAGATAGATAGATAGATAGATAGATAGATAGATAGATAGATAGATAGACAGATAGATAGATAGATAGATAGATGAATAAACTGAGATAGATAGATAGATAGATGTGAATAAACTGAGATAGATAGATAGATAGATAGATAGATAGATGTGAATAAACTGAGATATATAGATAGATAGATAGATGTGAATAGACTGAGATAGACAGATAGATAGATAGATAAATAGATGTGAATAAACTGAGATAGATAGATAGATAGATAGATATATAGATAGATGTGAATAAACTTAGATAGATAGATAGATAGATAGATAGATAGATGTGAATAAACTGAGATAGATAGATAGATAGATAGATAGATGTGAATAAACTGAGATAGATAGACAGATAGATATATGTGAATAAACTGAGATAGATAGATGTGAATAAACTGAGATAGATAGATAGATAGATGTGAATAAACTGAGATAGATAGATAGATAGATGTGAATAAACTGAGATAGATAGATGGATAGATAGATAGATAGATAGATAGATAGATAGATAGATAGATAGATAGATAGATGTGAATAAACTGAGATAGATAGACAGATAGATGTGTATAAACTGAGATAGATAGATAGATAGATAGATAGATAGATAGATAGATAGATAGATAGATGTGAATAAACTGAGATAGATAGACAGATAGATAGATGTGAATAAACTGATATAGATAGATAGATAGATGTGAATAAACTGAGATAGATAGATAGATAGATAGATAGAGATGTGAATAAACTGAGATAGATAGATAGATAGATAGATAGATAGATAGATGTGAATAAACTGAGATAGATAGATAGATAGATAGATAGATAGATAGATAGATAGATAGATAGATAGACAGATAGATGAATAAAATGAGATAGATAGATAGATAGATAGATAGATGTGAATAAACTGAGATAGATAGATAGATAGATAGATGAATAAACTGAGATAGATAGATAGATAGATAGATGTGAATAAACTGAGATATATATAGAAAGATAGATGTGAATAAACTGAGATAGATAGATAGATAGATAGATAGATAGATAGATAGATAGATAGATGTGAATAAACTGAGATAGATAGATAGATAGATAGATAGATAGATAGATAGATAGATAGATAGATGTGAATAAACTGAGATAGATAGATAGATAGATAGAGAGATAGATAGACAGATAGATGTGAATAAAATGAGATAGATAGATAGACAGATAGATGTGAATAAACTGAGATAGAATGATAGATAGATAGATAGATAGATGAATAAATTGAGATAGATAGATAGATAGATAGATAGATAGATAGATAGATAGATAGATAGATAGATAGATACATGTGAATAAACTGAGATAGATAGATACATAGATGTGAATAAACTGAGATAGATAGATAGATAGATAGATAGATAGATGTGAATAAACTGAGATAGATAGATAGATAGATAGATAGATAGATAGATAGATAGATGAATAAACTGAGATAGATAGATAGATAGATAGATAGATAGATAGTTAGATAGATAGATAGATAGATGAATAAACTGATAGATAGATAGACAGATAGATGTGAATAAACTGAGATAGATAGATAGATAGATAGATAGATAGATAGATCGATAGATAGATAATGTGAATAAACGGAGAT
>JBBBDQ010028045.1:0-10617 GCA_037127315.1 Ascarosepion bandense | reverse complement strand
TGTGCTCTTCCCACCTCCGCCAAAGCATCCTCAAACTTTTCTGTGTTTGTTCTTGTTTGTTTGAACTGTGATACCTCGGGATGAGAGAATGCCTTTTTTCCATCAATAACAAAATATCCCTTTAAATTTCTTCTTTTTTGTGTGTTTGTTTGTTTTTTTTGGAACTTTGCAGGGCCCTGGGATACATATGTGTTCGTGCCTTTTTCCTACCTCTTGCCTGTGTGTATATCCTTTTAAATTTTCTGTAGGTCAGTTCTTGCTTGTTTGAACGTTGTATATATCTCTGGATAAGAGAGGAACGTACCATTTTTCCACTCCTCAACAATGTTATCCTTTAAATTTCTCTGTAGTTTGTCTGTTTGTTTGAACCCAGATATCTCTTGACAATAGAGAATGTGTTCCTTTTTCTCCACTCTCTTCTCTTGCTGTGCGAAACTTTCTTTAAATTTTCTTTGTGTTTGTCTTTGTTTGCTTTGAACCAGTGACATTCTGGATAAGAGAGGAATGTGTTTTCTTTTTCCACTTTCTGCAATGTACATCCTCAATTTTCTTGTGGTGGTTTTGTTCTTGTTTACTTTGAACCTTTGTGATGGTCTTCGGATAAGAGAGGAATGCCTTTTTTTCCACTCTCTTGCTAACAATGCATATCCTTTTAAATTTTTCTGCAGTTTGGTTCTTGTTTGCTTTGAACTCCTGGCATTCTGGACAAGGAGGGGGAATTGTGTTTCTTTTTCCTACCTCTTCACAATGGTTATCCTTTTAAATTTTCTGCAGGGTTTGCTCCTCTTGTTTGTTTGAATCAGGATATTCCTGGATAAGAGAGGAACGTGCCTTTTTCCATCTCTGCCACCACATCCTTAACTTTTCTGCAGGCTTGTTCTGCTCTTGTTTGAATCAAAGGTAACTTTATTAAGAGAGGGAATGCCTTTTTCCACTTTCCATGCGAAACCTTTAAATTTTCTGCAGGCTTAGTTCTTGTTTGCCTTGAACCTTGCATATCCTCTTGACAGAGGAATGTGCCTTTTTCCACCCTCACAATGTATATCCTTTATCTCCTTTCGGCAAGGCTTGTTCTTGTTTTGTTGAACCTTGAAGATTCCTGGACAAGAGGAATGTGCTCTTTTCCACCTTCTGCTGCTAGCTGTATATCCCTTTAAATTCCTCTGTGTGCCTTGTTCCTTGTCACTGAACCTCAGGGAAGGACCTTGGACAAGAGAGGAATGTGCCTCTTTTTCCGTCCTCTTGTTAAATGGGCATGGTCTTTAAATTTCTGTATGGTTTGTCTTGCTTGTTTGAACCTTGTATATCTCTTGGATACAGAGGAATGTTTCTTTTTCCACTCTCCTGTTGCCAGCAAATCCTTTTTAAATTTTCTGTGTGTGTTTTGCCCTGCTGTTTTGAACCTTGTATATCTCTTATTAAGACAGGAACGTGCCTTTTTCCACTCTCTACACTGCATCCTTTAAATTTTTCTGTGTGTTTGGTCTACGTGTATTGAACCTTGTATATCTCTTGACAAGAGAGTAGTTACCTCTTTTTCCACCTCTCTCTACAATGTATATCCCTTTAAATTTTCTGTGTGTTTGTTCTGCTTGTTTGAACGTTGTATATCTCTGGATAAGAGAGGAACGTGCCTTTTTCCATCTTCAATGTATATCCTTTTAAATTTCTGTGGTGGCTTGGTCTGTTTGTTTGAACTGCAGGCCCTGGATACAGCAGAGGAATGTGCTCTTTTTCCACTCCTTCATAAAGCAAATCCTTTAAATTTTCGTGTTTGGTTCTTTGTTTGGTTTTGAACCCTTGTATATCTCTGGGATAAGAGAGGGAATGTGCCTCCTCTTCCACTCCTCACAATGTATATCCTTTTAAATTTTCTGTGGTGGTTTGTCTTTGTTTTGTTTGAACCCATATCCTTGGATGCAGAGAAGAATGCCTTTTCCCACTTTCACACGTATATCCTTTTAAATTTTCTGTGGTGGTTTGGTTCTTTGTTTGTTTTTGAACTGTAGATATTCCCTCTGGATAAGAGAGGGAATGTGCCTTTTTCCACTTTCTACAATGTATATCCTTTAAATTTTCTTGTAGGTTTGGTTCTTGTTGCTTTAACCGTTGTAGAGTCTCTGACAAGAGGGAATGCCTTTTTCCATCTCTGTAGGTTTGTATCCTTTTACCTGTGGTGGTTTGCCCTGTTTGTTTGAATCAGTATATTCTATTAAGAGAGGAATGCCTTTTTCCACTTCCCCTGGGCTGGGCAACTCTTTAAATTTTCTGTAGTTTGGTTCTTGTTTGTTTGAACCTTTGGTATATCTTCGGATACAGAGGGAATGTGCTCTCTTTTTCCACTTTCATGGAATACATCCTTTTAAATTTTCTTCTGTGGTGGTTTGGTTCTTGTTTGTTTGAACCTTGTATATCTCTGATAAGGAGAGGGAATGTGCTCTCTTTCCACTTCTGCCAGCAAATCCTTTAAATTTTCTGTGGTGGCTTGGTTCTTGTTTGTTTGAACGTTGTGATATCTCTGGATAAGAGAGAATGTGCTTTTTTTCCACTCTTTTCCACAAAGTAAACTTTTGAATTTTCTATAGGTTTGCCTGCTCTTGCTTGAAACCTTGTATATCTTCTGGATAAGAGGAATGTGTCTCCTCTTTCACTCTCTGAAGGTCATATCCTTTTAAATTTTCTGTGGTGGTTTGGTTTTGTTTGTTTGAACCCTGGCAGGTCTCTGGACAAGAGAGGGAATGTGCTTCCTTTTTCCATTCCCTCACAATGTACATCTTAACTGTAGGTTTTGTTCTTGTTTGTTTGAACCTTGTATATCTCTGGATATGAGAGGAATGTGCCCTTTTTCCACCTCTTCGTCAATGTATATCCTTTCTTAAATTTTCTTGTAGGTTTGTGTCTTTGTTTGTTTGACTGCTGTATATCTCTGGATACAGAGGAATTCGTGCCTTTTCTCCATCTCTCACAATGTATAACTTTTTAAATTTGTTTCGGGTAGGTGTTTGTCTTGCTTGTTTTAAACTCCTGTATATCTCTGGACAAGAGGAATGTGCCTTTTTCCCACCTCTTCGAAAGGAAATCCTCAGGAAATTTTCTGTGGTGTTTGGTTTTTGTTTGTTTAAATCTTGCATATCTTCGGGACAAGGAGAGGCATCTCGGTGCCTTTTTCCTACCTCTGCTAATGCAATATCCTTTAAATTTTCTGTGTGTTTTGTTTTGTTTGTTTGAACCTTGTATATCTCTGGACAAGAGAGGAATGCCTTTTTCCCACTCTTTCACAATGTATATCCTTAAATTTTCTGTGGTGGTTTGTCTTTGCTTGTTTGAACCTTGTATATCTCTGACAAGAGAGGAATGTGCTCTTTATCCACTTCTGGCCAATGTATATCCCTTTAAATTTCTTCTGTGGTGGCTTTGTCTTCTTGCTTGTTTCAACCTCAGACATCTCTGGACAAGAGGAACGTCTTTTCCACTCCCTCTGCTACCTGCCATCCTTTAAATTTCTGCAGGTTTGTCTGAGCTATTTCTGAACCTTGTATATTCTGACAGAGAGGAACGGTGCTCTCTTTTTCCAATTTTCTGCCAATTTGCCATCCTTTTTAAATTTTCTGTGGCTTTTCTGGTTTCGAGTTTTGTTTTGAACCCCAGATATCTCTGACAGAGAAGGGAAATTCGTGCCTCTTCCACCCCCACTGTCATAAAAATGAGTGACCTTTAAATTTTCTGCATAGTTTGTCTGTTTGTTTTGAACTCTGTATATCTCCTGGATGAAGAGGAATGTGCCCTTTTTCCACTCCTCTGCCAGCTAAAATCCTTTAAATTTATGCAGGTCGGGTTCTTGTTTGTTTGAACTCTTGTAGAATTCTGGACAGAGGAGGGAATGCCTTTTTTCAATTTCTCCATTTAAGGACCCTTTCACCCCTTTCGTGCTTGCTCTGTTTGGCTGGAACCTTGCAGACCTCTTGATGTATAGAGTGTCTTGCCTCTTCACTCTCTTCTGGCTAGCTATTATCCTTTAAATTTTCTGTGTGGTTGTCTGCTTGTTTGAACCTTGCAGGTCTCTTTATGAAGAGGAGGAAATCATGCCTTTTTCCACCTTTCTGTCAAAGCAAACCTTTAAATTTATGTGTGTTTGTCTTTGTTTGTTGAACTCTGTATGGTCTCGGACAAGAGTAACGTGCCTCCTTTTTCCACCTTCACACCATATCTCGAAATTTTCAAAAGTGTTTTGTCCTTGTTTGTTTGAACTGTGTATGGTCCTCTGACAAGAGAGGGCCTTGTGTTTCCTTTTCCACTCTTTTTCACAAAGTAAAATCCTTTTGCATTTTCTGTGTGGTGGTTTTGTTTTGGAGTTTGCTGAACTCAGACAGAGCACCCTGACAAGAGAGGACCGTGCCTTTTCCACTCTTCTGTTACCCATGTCCTTTAAATTTCTCTGTGTGTTTGTTCTTGCTTGTTTGAATCCTGTAGGACATTTCAGGACAAGAGAGGAATGTGCCTTCTCCCACCTCTTGCCACTCTGTCTTAAATTTTCTAGTAGGTTTCTGTTCTCGTTTTGTTTGAACTGATATTCCTGACAAGGAGAGGAATGCAGCCCCTTTTTTCCACCTTCGCTAAAGTAAAACCCTTGTAAATTCTTATGCAGGTCAGTTCTGTTGTTGAACCTTTGCATATCTCTAGATGGGAGGAGGTAATTCATCGTTCTTCCACTCTCTTCAACAATGTTATCCCTTTAAAATTTTCTGTAGGTTTGGTTCTGCTTGTTTGAATCAGTATATCTCTGATGATATAGTCGTGCCCTTCAATTTTCATGTACAAATCCTTTTGAAATTCTCGTGGTTTGGTTCTTGTTTGTTTGAACCTTGTATATTCTGGATAAGAGAGGGAATGTGCTCCTTTTCCAATTTCTGCCAATGTATATCCTTTTAAATTTCTTCAGGTGGTTTTGTTCTTGTTTGTTTGAACGTTGTATATCTCTGACAAGAGAGGGAATGTGCTCTCTTTTTCCATCTCTCACAATGCATATCCTTTTAAATTTTCAAAAGGTTTGGTTTTGTTTGTTTGAACCCAGATATCTCTTGGATAAGAGAATGCCTTTTTCCACTCTCTTCTACAATGTATATCCTTTGCACTTTTCTGTGGTTTTGGTTCTTGTTTGTTTGAACTGTATATCTCTGGATAAGAGAGGGAATGTTTCCTTTTTCCATCTCTCAATGTATATCCTTTAAAATTTTCTGGGTTGGTTTCTCTGGTTCTCATTTGTTTGAACCGTGTATGAATTTTAGACAGAGAGGGAATGTGCTCTCTTTTTCCACTCTCTTCTACAAAGTAACCTTTAAATCTTCTGTGGTGGTTTGGTTCTTGCTTTGTTTGGAACCTTGTATATCTCTGGACAGAGAGGAATGCCTCTTTCCGACTCTTCTACAATGTATATCCCTTTTTTAAATTTTCTGTGGTGGTTTGGTTCTTGTTTGCTTCGGAACGTTGTATACTCTGGACAAGAGAGGGAATGCCTTTTTTCCATCTCTTACCAATGTATATCCTTTTAAATTTTGCATTTGGTTCTTGTTTTGTTTGAACCGTGTATATCTCTGATAAGAGGAGGAATGTGCTCTTTCCCACTTTCAGCAAATCCTTTAAATTTTCTGTGGTGGTTTGGTTCTTGTTTGTTTGAACGTTAGGATATTCCTCTGGATACATAGAGAAATTCACTTTTTTCCATCTCTCCACATCATATCCCTTTAAATTTTCTGTGGTGGTTTGGTTCTTGTTTGTTTGAACTGTATATTCCCTGGATAAGAGAGGGAATGCCTTTTTCCACTCTCTACAAAGTAACCTTTTACAAATTTTCTGCGTTGGTTTGGTTCTTGTTTGTTTGAACCTTGTATATCCTTGATGGGTAGTGGAATGTGCTTTTTCCACTTCTCTGCCAATGTATATCCTTTTAAATTCTTTTCTGCAAGTGGTTTGCTCTTGTTTGTTTTGAACTTTTTGTATATCTCTGGATAAGAGAGGAATGTGCTCTCTTTTTCCTACCTCTTGCAGCAAAAGTGTAAATCCTTTTAAATTTTCTGTGGTGGTTTGGTTCTTTGTTTGTTTGAACGTTGTATATCTCTGGATAAGAGGGAATGTGCTCTCTTCTTTTCCACTCTTTTCTACAAAGTAAATCCTTTTAAATTTTCTGTGTGGTTTGTCTTTGCTTGTTTGAACCTTGTATATCCCTGGATAAGAGGGAATGTGCCTTTTCCAATTTCCTTTAATAATGTATATCCTTTTAAATTTTCTGGTGGTGGTTTTGGTTCTTGTTTGTTTGAACTCCTTGTATATCTCTGATGTTGAGAGAATGCAGGTTTCCTTTTTTCCATCTCTTCAAGTGTAAATGTATATCCTTTAAAATTTTTCTGCATGTTTGTCTGTTTTGTTTGGTCCTCATATCTCCTGGATAAGAGAGGGAATGTGCTCTCTTTTTCCACTCTTCTACAATGTATATCCAATTTCTCTGTGGTGGTTTGGTTCTGTTTGTTTAACTGTATATTCTGGACAAGAGGGAATGCCTTTCTTTCCATCTCTCACAATGTATATCCTTTTAAATTCTCTGTAAGGTTTGTTCTGTTTGGCTTGAAACTGTATATCTCTGGACAAGAGGAATGTGCTCTTTTTCCACTTTCTGCTGGTATGAAATCCTTTAAATTTTCTGCAGGTTTGTTCTGTTTGTTTGAATCTTGTATATCTCTGATAAGAGAGGGAATGCCCTTTTTCCACTCTTCTGCCAATGTATATCTTTAAATTTTCTGCAGGCTTGGTCTTTGTTTTGTTTTTGAACCTTGTATATCTCTGGATGGCAGAGAAACGTGCCTTTTTTCCACTCTTTCTGCCAATGTACATCCTTTAAATTTTCTGTGTGTTTGTCTTTGTCATTGAACCCTAGTATTCTGATGTATACAGAGAATGCCTTATCCACTTCAATGTATATCCTCTAAATTTTCCTTGGTGGTTTGCTCCTTGTTGTTTGAACTGCAGACCTCTGGAGAAAGAGAGGAATTCGTGCCCTTTTTCCACTTCCCACAATGTATATCCTTTTAAATTCTTTCGTGGTAATGTCTCCTGTTTTGTTTGAACCTTGTATATCTCTGGACAAGAGAGGGAACGTGCCTTTTTTCCACTCTTTCTGCACAATGGTATCCTTTAAATTTTCTGTAAGGTTTGTTCTGTTTGTTTTGGAACTGTATATTCTGATGAAGAGGAGGAATGTGCTCTTTTTTCCACTTTCACCAATGCATATCCCTAAATTTTCTATGTGGTTTGCTCTGTCACTGAACCTGTAGTCTCTTGATACAGAGAATGTGCTTCCTTTTTCCACTTTCTGCATAAAGTGGTCCTTTAAATTTATGTGTGTTTTTGTCTTTGCCTGTTTGAACCTTTGTATATCTCTGGATAAGAGAGAATGTGCTCTTCTTTCAATTTCTGCTAAATGTAATATCCTTTTTAAATTTTTCAGTGGTTTGGTTTCTGTTTGTTTGAACCTTGTATATTCTGGATAAGAGAGGAATGTGCTCTCCTTTTTTCCACTCTCTTGCCAGCTGTGACATCTTTAAATTTTCTGTGGTGGGTTTGGTTTCGTTTGTTTGAATCCTTGTGACATTCTGATGAGAGGAATGTGCTCTTCTTTTTTTCCACCTTCCTCACAAAGGAATCCTTTAAATTTTATGTGGTGGTTTGGTTCTTGTTTGTTTGAACCCTGTAAGCATTTCTGGATAAGAGAGGAATGTGTTTCCTTTTTTCCAATTTCACAATGTATATCCTTTAAATTTTCTTGGTGGTTTGGTTCTTGTTTGTTTGAACTGTGATATCTCTGGATAAGAGAGGAATGTGCTCTTTCTCCACTCTTTTTCTGCTGGTAAGCAAATCCTTTAAATTTTTCAGTGGTGGTTTTGGTTCTTTGAGTTTGTTTGAACCTTGTATTCCCTGGATAAGAGAGGAATGCCTTTTCCACTCTTCTACAATGTGTATATCTCTAATTTTCTGTGTGGTTTGTTCTGTTTGTTTGAACCCCAGATATTCTGGGATAAATAGTAATGCCTTTTTCCACTCTTCACAATGTATATCCTTTTAAAATTTTCTTGTGTTTCAATTTTTGTTGTTTGAAACTTGTATATCTCTGTGATAAATATGGAACTACCTCTTTTTCCAATTTCTCTATACAAAGTAAATCCTTGAAATTTTATGTGGTGGTTTGTTCTTTTTGTTTTTGTTTGAACCTTGTATATTCTGGATAAGAGGAGGTGAATGTGTCTCTCTTTTTCCACCTCCTCTGCAATGTATATCCTTTTAAATTTCTTCTTGTAAGGTTTGGTTCTTGTTTGTTTGAACTGTGGGATATCCTCTGGATACAAGAGAGTAGCTCCAGTTTTTTCCCACCTTTCACAAAGTAAATCCTTTTAAATTTTCTAGTGTGTTTGTTCTGCCTACTTGAACCTTTATATCTCTGACAAGAGAGGAATGCCTCTTTTTCCACTCTTGCCACTGCATATTCCCTAAATTTTCTGCAGGTTTGGTTCTTGTTTGCTTTGAACTAGATATCTCTGGATACAGAGGGAATGTGCTCCTTTTTCCATCTCCTACAATGTATATCCTTTAAATTTTCTGTGTGGTTTGTTCCTTGCTTGTCAGGTAGAACCTTTATATCTCTGACAAGAGAGGGAATGGTGCCTTTTCCACTCCTCTTGCCAATGTATATCCTTTAAATTTTCTGTGGTGGTTTTGCTCTGATGAGCTTGAACGCTGTATCTCTTGGATAAGAAAATGCCTTTTTCCATCTCTTGTAAATGTATATCCTTTTAAATTCTCTGGGTTTTGTTTGGTTCTTGTTTGTTTGAACCGCGTACATTCTATTGAGTAATGTCTTCAATTTCTACAAAGTAAAACTTTTAAATTTTCTGTAGGTTTTGTTCGCTGCTTGTTTGAACCTTGTATATCTCTGGATAAGAGAGGAATGGTGCCCTCTTTTCCACTCTACAATGTATATCCTTTAAATTTTTCATATGGTTTGTTCTTGTTTGTTGAACTCATATCTTTGACAGAGTAATGTGCTCTTTTTCCCCAATTCTCTCTACCGAAGTTAAAACTTTTAAATTTCTCTGTGTGGTTTGTTCTTGTTTACTGAACTGTACATCTCTGGATAAGAGAGAATGTGTTCCCTTTTTTCCAATTTCTATTTAGCAACCCTTTAAATTTTTCTGTATGATTTGGTCTTGTTTGTTTGAACTGTATATTCTCCTGGATAAGAGAGTAACGGGTTTCTTTTTTCCCACTCTCTCTGACAATGTATATCCTTCTAAATTTCTGTGTTTGTCTTTGTTTGTCGGAACCTTGTATATTCCTGGATAAGAGAGTAACGTGCCTCTTTTTCCAATTTTTTCACAAAGTAAATCCTTTAAATTTTCTGTGGCTGGTTTTTGTTTGTTTGAACTCAGAGATTCTGATAAGAGAGGAATTCGTGCCTCTTTCCACCTTTAAGAAAGTGCATCCTTTTACCCTTGTGTGTCTGTTTGGTTCTTGTTTGTTTAACCTTGTATATCTCCTGGACAAGAGGGAATTCGTGCCCCTTTTCCACTTTCACAATGTATATCCCTACCTTTCTGTATGGTTTGGTTCTTGTTTGCTTTGAACCTTGTATATTCCTGGATAAGAGGAATGTGCTCTTTTCCCAATTTCTGCTAATGTATAACTTTAACTTTCAGGTGTTTGTCTTTGCTTTGTTTGAACTTATGTCTTCTGGACAAGAATGTGCTCTTTTTCCATCTCTAACGTATGGTCCTCAATTCTCTGTGGTGTCTAGTCTTTTGTTTATTGAACCTGTGAGAACTTCTGGATACAGAGAATGTGGCTTTTCCGTCTCTTGCCACAAACTTCTTTAAATTTTCATGGTTTGTCTGTTTGTTTGAACTTTGTGATATTCTTACGTAGTGAATGCCTTTTTCCACTCCTCTGCTACTTGTTGTCCTTTTAAATTTTCTTGTGGTGGTTTTGGTCTTTGTTTGTTTGAACCCTGTATATCTCTGGATAAGAGAGGTAACGGTGCCTTTTTCCAATTTCCTCATTAAATGCATATCCCTTTAAATTTTCTGTGTTTTGGTTCTTGTTTGTTTGAACCTATATTCCTGGATAACAGCAGGAATGTGCTCTCTTTTTTCCACTTTCTGCTGGTACTTGCCATCTCACTTTGTGGTGGTTTGGTTCTTGTTGAGCTGAACGTTGACATTCCTCTGGATAAGAGAGAATGTGCTCTTTCCTATCTCTCACAATGTATATCCTTAAATTTCTTCAGTGGTTTAAGTTCTTGTTTGTTTGAACTGTGTATATCTCTGGATAAGAGGAGGGAATGTGCCTTTTTTCCTGCACTCCCCTTGGCCAGCAAATCCTTTTAAATTTTCAAAGTGTTGGTTCTTGTTTGTTTGAACCTTGTATATCTCTGGATAAGAGAGGGAATGTGCTCTCTTTTTTCCACTCTCTTGCCAATGGTATATCCTTTTAAATTTTCTGTGGTGGTTTGTCTTTGCTTGTTTGAAACTTTACATTCCTGAATAAGAGAGGGAATGTGCTTTCCTTTTTTGCACT
>JBBBDQ010028037.1:0-10870 GCA_037127315.1 Ascarosepion bandense | reverse complement strand
CGAGGGAATATTGCTCTCTTTTTCCACTCTCTCTACAAAGTAAATCCTTTTAAATTTTCTGTGTTGGTTTGGTTCTTGTTTGTTTGAACCTTGTATATCTCTGGATAAGAGGGGAATGTGTCTCTTTTTCCTCTCTCTACAATGTATATCCTTTTAAATTTTCTGTGGTGGTTTGGTTCTTGTTTGTTTGAACCTTGTATATCTCTGGATAAGAGAGATATTATATCTTTTTCCACTCTTTCTACAATGTATATCTTTTAAATTTTCTGTGGTGGTTTGGTTCTTGTTTGTTTGAACCTTATACATCATCTCTGAATAAGAGAATGTGCTCTCTTTCCCTCTCTCTAATGTATATCCTTTTAAATTTTCTGTGGTGGTTTGGTTCTTGTTTGTTTGAACCTTCTGTATCTCTGGATAAGAGAGGGAATGTGCTCTCTTTTTCCACTCTCTCTACAATATATCCTTTTAAATTTTCTGTGGTGGTTTGGTTCTTGTTTGTTTGAACCTTGTATATCTCTGGATAAGAGAATGTGCTCTCTTTTTCCACTCTCTCTACAAAGTAAATCCTTTTAAATTTTCTGCTGGTGGTTTGGTTCTTGTTTGTTTGAACCTTGTATATCTCTGGATAAGAGAGGGAATGTGCTCTCTCTTTTTCCCACTCTCTCTACAATGTATATCCTTTAGAATTTTCTGTGGTGGTTTGGTGCTTGTTTGTTTGAACTGTATATCTCTGGATAAGAGGAGAATGTGCTCTCTTTTTCCACTCTCTCTACAATGTATATCCTTTTAAATTTTCTGTGGTGGTTTGGTTCTTGTTTGTTTGAACCTTGTATATCTCTGGATAAGAGAGGGAATGTGCTCTCTTTTCCCACTCTCTCTAATGTATATCCTTTTGTTCTGTGGTGGTTTGGTTCTTGTTTGTTTGAACTGTGTATATCTCTGGATAAGAGAGGGAATGTACTCTCTTTTTCCACTCTTTCTACAAAAGTAAATCCTTTTTTAAATTTTCTGTGGTGGTTTGGTTCTTGTTTGTTTGAACCTTGTATATCTCTGGTTCTGAGAATGTGCTCTCTTTTCACTCTCTCTACAATGTATATCCTTTTAAATTTTCTGTGGTGGTTTTGATTTCTTGTTTGTTTGAACGTTGTATATCTCTGGATAAGAGAGGGAATGTGCTCTCTTTTTCCATCTCTCTGCAATGTATATCCTTTTAAATTTTCTGTGGTGGTTTGGTTCTTGTTTGTTTGAACCTTGTATATCTCTGGATAAGAGGGAATGTGCTCTCTTTTTCCACTCTCTATAATGTATATCCTTTTAAATTTTCTGTGGTGGTTTGGTTCTTGTTGTTTGAACTGTGTATATCTCTGGATAAGAGAGGAATGTGCTCTCTTTTTCCTCTCTACAAAGTAAATCCTTTTAAATTTTCTGTGGTGGTTTGGTTCTTGTTTGTTGAACTGCTTATATCTCTGGATAAGAGAGGGAATGTGCTCTCTTTTTCCACTCTCTACAATGTATATCCTTTTAAATTTTCTGTGGTGGTTTGGTTCTTGTTTGTTTTTTGAACCGTGTATATCTCTGGATAAGGAGAGATATTACTCTCTTTTTCCACTCTTTCTACAAAGTAAATCCTTTTAAATTTTCTGTGGTGGTTTGCTTCTTGTTTGTTTGAACCTTGTATATCTCTGGATAAGAGAGGGAATGTGCTCTCTTTTTCCACTCTCTCTACAATGTATATCCTTTTAATTTTCTGTGGTGGTTTGGTTCTTGTTTGTTTGAACCTTGTATATCTCTGGATAAGAGAGGAATGTACTCTCTTTTTCCATCTCTCTACAATGTATATCCTTTTAAATTTTCTGTGCTGGTTTGGTTCTTGTTTGTTTGAACCTTGTATATCTCTGGATAAGAGAGGGAATGTGCTCTCTTTTTCCACTCTCTCTACAATGTATATCTTTAAATTTTCTGTGGTGGTTTGGTTCTTGTTTGCTTGACTGTTGTATATCTCTGGATAAGAGGGAATGTGTAACTCTCTTTTTCCATCTCTACAATGTATATCCTTTTAAATTTTCTGTGGTGGTTTGGTTCTTGTTTGTTTGAACCGTGTATATCTCTGGATAAAAAGGGGAATGTACTCTCTTTTTCCACTCTCTACAAAGTAAATCCTTTTAAAATTTTCTGTGGTGGTTTGGTTCTTGTTTGTTTGAACCTTATATCTCTGGATAAGAAGTGTGCTCTCTTTTCCTCTCTACAATGTATATCCTTTTAAATTTTCTGTGGTGGTTTGGTTCTTGTTTGTTTGAACCTTGTATATCTCTGGATAAGAAGATGGCCTCTCTTTCCCTCTTTCTACAATGTATATCCTTTTAAATTTTCTTGGTGGTTTGGTTCTTGTTTGTTTAGACCTTGTATATCTCTGGATAAGAGAATGTGCTCTTTCCCTCTCTACAATGTATATCCTTTTAAATTTTCTTTGGTGGTTTGGTTCTTGTTTGTTTGAACCTTGTATATCTCTGGATAAGAGAGGGAATGTGCTCTCTTTTTCCACTCTCTCTACAATGTATATCCTTTTAATTTTCTGTGGTGGTTTGGTTCTTGTTTGTTTGAACCTTGTATATCTCTGGATAAGAGAGGGAATGTGCTCTCTTTTCCTCTCCCTACAAAGTAAATCCTTTTAAATTTTCTGTGGTTTGGTTCTTGTTTGTTTCATTCTTATATATCTCTGGATAAGAGAATGTGCTCTCTTTTTCCCTCTCTCTAAATGTATATCCTTTTAAATTTTCTGTGGTGGTTTGGTTCTTGTTGTTTGAACCTTGTATATCTCTGGATAAGAATGTGCTCTCTTTTTCACTCTCTGTCTATATCCTTTTAAATTTTCTTCTGTATTTGGTTGCGTTCTTGTTTGTTTGAACCTTGTATATCTCTGGATAAGAGAGATAAACTTTCTTGCCACTCTCTAAATGTATATCCTTTTAAATTTTCTGTGGTGGTTTGGTTCTGTTTGTTTTGAACGTGTATATCTCTGGATAAGAGAGAATGTACTCTCTTTTTCCACTCTCTCTAAAGTAAATCCTTTTAAATTTTCTGTGGTGGTTTGGTTCTTGTTGTTTGAACCTTGTATATCTCTAAGATCAGAGAATGTGCTCTCTTTTCACTCTCTCTTACAATGTATATCTTTTAAATTTTCTGTGGTGGTTTGGTTCTTGTTTGTTTGAACCGTGTATATCTCTGGATAAGAGGGGAATGTGCTCTCTTTTTCCACTCTCTCTACAATGTATATCCTTTTAAATTTTCTGTGGTGGTTTGGTTCTTGTTTGTTTGGACATTTGTATATCTCTGGATAAAGAGGGAATGTACTCTCTTTCCATCTCTCTACAATGTATATCCTTTTAAATTTTCTGTGGTGGTTTGGTTCTTGTTTGTTTGAACCGTGTATATCTCTGGATAAGAATGTGCTCTCTTTTTCCACTCTCTCTCTACAAAGTAAATCCTTTTTAAATTTTCTGTGGTGGTTTGGTTCTTGTTTGTTTGAACCTTGTATATCTATGGATAAGAGGGAATGTGCTCTCTTTTTCCACTCTCTCTACAATGTATATCCTTTTAATTTTCTGTGGTGGTTTGTTTCTTGTTTGTTTGAACCTTGTATATCTCTGGATAAGAGAGGGAATGTGCTCTCTTTTTCCACTCTCTCTACAGTAAATCCTTTTAAATTTTCTGTGGTGGTTTGGTTCTTGTTTGTTTGAACCGTGTATATCTCTGGATAAGAGAGGTGTGCTCTCTTTTTCCACTCTTTCTACAAAGTAAATCCTTTTAAATTTTCATGAGTGGTTTGGTTCTTGTTTGTTTGAACCTTGTATATCTCTGGATAAGAGAGGGAATGTGCTCTCTTTTTCCCTCTCTCTAATGTATATCCTTTTAAATTTTCTGTGGTGGTTTGGTTCTTGTTTGTTTGAACCTTGTATATCTCTGGATAAGAGAGGGAATGTGCTCTCTTTTTCCATCTCTCTACAATGTATATCCTTTTTAAATTTTCTGTGGTGGTTTGGTTCTTGTTTGTTTGAACCTTGTATATCTCTGGATAAGAGGGAATGTGCTCTCTTTTTCCTCTCTCTACAATGTATATCCTTTTAAATTTTCTGTGGTGGTTTGGTTCTTGTTTGTTTTGACTGTTGTATATCTCTGGATAAAGAGAGGGAATGTGCTCTCTTTTTCCATCTCTCTACAATGTATATCCTTTTAAATTTTCTGTGGTGGTTTGGTTCTTGTTTGTTTTGAACCGTGTATATCTGGATAAGAAGGGAATGTGCTCTCTTTTTCCACTCTCTCTACAAGTAAATCCTTTTAAATTTTCTGTGGTGGTTTGGTTCTTGTTTGTTTGAATCTTGTATATCTCTGGATAAGAGAGGAGATGTGCTCTCTTTTTCTTACTCCTCTCTCTAATGTATATCCTTTTAAATTTTCTGTGGTGGTTTGGTTCTTGTTTGTTTTGAACCTTGTATATCTCTGGATAAGAGAGGGAATGTGCTCTCTTTTCCCTCTTTCTACAATGTATATCCTTTTAAATTTTCTGTGGTGGTTTGGTTCTTGTTTGTTTGAACCTTGTATATCTCTGGATAAGAGAGGGAATGTGCTCTCTTTTTCCACTCTCTCTAAATAAATCCTTTTAAATTTTCTGTGGTGGTTTTGGTTCTTGTTTGAACCTTGTATATCTCTGGATAAGAGAATGTGCTCTCTTTTTCCTCTCTCTACAATGTATATCCTTTTAAATTTTCTGTGGTGGTTTGGTTCTTGTTTGTTTGAACCTTGTATATCTCTGGATAAGAGAGGGAATGTGCTCTCTTTTTCTCTCTCTACAATGTATATCCTTTTAAATTTTCTGTGGTGGTTTGGTTCTTGTTTGTTTGAACCTTGTATATCTCGGATAAGGGGAATGTGCTCTCTTTTCCCACTCTCTCTACAATGTATATCCTTTTAAATTTTCTGTGGTGGTTTTTTTTGGTTCTTGTTTGTTTGAGAACTACGCATATCTCTGGATAAGAGAGGGAATGTGCTCTCTTTTTCCACTCTCTACAAAGTAAATCCTTTTAAATTTTCTGTGGTTGGTTTGGTTCTTGTTTGTTTGAACCTTGTACACTGTCTCTGGATAAGAGAGAGAATGTGCTCTCTTTCCCTCTCTACAATGTATATCCTTTTAAATTTTCTGTGGTGGTTTGGTTCTTGTTTGTTTGAACTGTGTATATCTCTGGATAAGAGAGAGATATGCTCTCTTTTTCCACTCTTTCTACAAAGTAAATCCTATTAAATTTTCTGTGGTGGTTTGGTTCTTGTTTGTTTGACATATCTCTGGATAGAGAATATGCTCTCTTTTTCCACTCTCTCTACAATGTATATCCTTTTAAATTTTCTGTGGTGGTTTGGTTCTTGTTTTGTTTGAACCCTGTATATCTCTGGATAAGAGAGGGAATGTCTCTTTTCCCACTCTCTCTACAATGTATATCCTTTTAAATTTTCTGTGGTGGTTTGGTTCTTGTTTGTTTGAACCTTGTATATCTCTGGATAAGAGAGGGAATGTGCTCTCTTTTTCCACTCTCTCTACAAAGTAAATCCTTTTAAATTTTATGTGGTGGTTTGGTTCTTGTTTGTTTGAACCTTGTATATCTCTGGATAAGAGAGGGGAATGTGCTCTCTTTTCCTCTCTCTGTAATGTATATCCTTTTAAATTTTCTGTGGTGGTTTGGTTCTTGTTTGTTTGAACTGTGTATATCTCTGGATAAGAATGTGCTCTCTTTTTCCACTCTTTCTACAAGTAAATCCTTTTAAATTTTCTGTGGTGGTTTGGTTCTTGTTTGTTTGAACACTTGTATATCTCTGGATAAGAGGGAATGTGCTCTCTTTTTCCACTCTCTCTACAATGTATATCCTTTTAAATTTTCTGTGGTGGTTTGGTTCTTGTTTGTTTGAACGTTGTATATCTCTGGATAAGAATGTGCTCTCTTTTTCCATCTCTACAATGTATATCCTTTTAAATTTTCTGTGGTGGTTTGGTTCTTGTTTGTTTAGACCTTGTATATCTCTGGATAAGAGAGGGAATGTACTCTCTTTTTCCTCTCTCTAATGTATATCCTTTTAAATTTTCTGTGGTGGTTTGGTTCTTGTTTGTTTGAACCTTGTATATCTCTGGATAAGAGAGGGAATGTGCTCTCTTTTTCCACTCTCTACAATGTATATCCTTTTAAATTTTTCACTGTGGTGGTTTGGTTCTTGTTGTTTGAACCTTGTATATCTCTGGATAAGAGGAGAATGTGCTCTCTTTTTCCACTCTCTCTACAATGTATATCCTTTTAAATTTTCTGTGGTGGTTTGGTTCTTGTTTGTTGGGGAACCGTGTATATCTCTGGATGTAGAGAGGGAATGTGCTCTCTTTTTCCACTCTCTCTACAAGTAAATCCTTTTAAATTTTCTGTGGTGGTTTGGTTCTTGTTTGTTTGAACCTTGTATATCTCTGGATAAGAGAGGAATGTGCTCTCTTTTTCCACTCTCTCTACAATGTATATCCTTTTAAATTTTCTGTGGTGGTTTGGTTCTTGTTTGTTTGAACCGTGTATATCTCTGGATAAGAGAGGGGAATGTGCTCTCTTTTTCCCATCTCTCTACAATGTATGTCTTTTAAATTTTCTGTGGTGGTTTGGTTCTTGTTTGTTTGAACGTTGTATATCTCTGGATAAAGAATGTGCTCTCTTTTTCCATCTCTCTACAATGTATATCTTTTAAATTTTCTGTGGTGGTTTGGTTCTTGTTTGTTTGAACCGTGTATATCTCTGGATAAGAGAGGGAATGTGCTCTCTTTTCCTCTCTCTACAAAGTAAATCCTTTTAAATTTTCTGTGGTGGTTTGGTTCTTGTTTGTTTGAACCTTGTATATCTCTGGATAAGAGAGATATGCTCTCTTTCCCTCTCTCTACAATGTATATCCTTTTAAATTTTCTGTGGTGGTTTGTTTCTTGTTTGTTTGAACCTTGTATATATCTCTGGATAAGAGAGGGAATGTGCTCTCTTTCCCTCTCTCTACAAAGTAAATCCTTTTAAATTTTCTGTGGTGGTTTGGTTCTTTCTTGTTTGTTTAGTTCGTGTATATCTCTGGATAAGAGAGGGAATGTGCTCTCTTTTTCCACTCTTTCTACAAAGTAAATCCTTTTAAAATTTTCTGTGGTGGTTTGGTTCTTGTTTGTTTTGAACCTTGTATATCTCTGGATAAGAGAGAGGGAATGTGCTCTCTTTCCACTCTCTACAATGTATATCCTTTTAAATTTTCTCTTCTTGGTGGGTTTGGTTCTGTTTTAAACTGACACGCGTGTCTCTGGATAGGGGTCTCTCTTTCCATCTCTCTGTGTATATCTTAAATTTTCTGTGGGGTTGGTTTGTTGATGATATATCTCTGGATGAGAGATATTTCTCCTCTTCCTCTCTCTCTTAATGTATATCCTTTTAAATTTTCTGTGGTGGTTTGGTTCTTGTTTGTTTTGACTGTTGTATATCTGGATAAGAGAGGGAATGTGCTCTCTTTTTCCAGCATCTCTCTACAATGTATATCCTTTTAAATTTTCTGTGGTGGTTTGGTTCTTGTTTGTTTGAACCGTGTATATCTCTGGATAAGAGAGGGAATGTGCTCTCTTTTCACTCTCTCTACAAAGTAAATCCTTTTAAATTTTCTGTGGTGGTTTGGTTCTTGTTTGTTTGAATCTTGTATGTCTCTAGGATAAGAGAGGGAATGTGCTCTCTTTTTCCACTCTCTCTACAATGTATATCCTTTAAATTTTCTGTGGTGGTTTGGTTCTTGTTTGTTTGAACCTTGTATATCTCTGGATAAGAGAGATATGCTCTCTTTCCCTCTTTCTACAATGTATATCCTTTTAAATTTTCTGTGGTGGTTTTGGTTCTTGTTTGTTTGAACCTTGTATATCTCTGGATAAGAGAGGGAATGTGCTCTCTTTTTCCTCTCTCTACAAAGTAAATCTTTTAAATTTTCTGTGGTGGTTTGGTTCTTGTTTGTTTGAACCTTGTATATCTCTGGATAAGAGAGGGGAATGTGCTCTCTTTTTCCACTCTCTACAATGTATATCCTTTTAAATTTTCTGTGGTGGTTTGGTTCTTGTTTTGGGCAGACCTTGTATATCTCTGGATAAGAGAGGGAATGTGCTCTCTTTTTCCACTCTCTCTACAATGTATATCCTTTTAAATTTTCTGTGGTGGTTTGGTTCTTGTTTGTTTGAACCTTGTATATCTGGATAAGAGGAATGTGCTCTCTTTTCCCACTCTCTCTACAATGTATATCCTTTTAAATTTTCTGTGGTGGTTTGGTTCTTGTTTGTTTGAACCTTGTATATCTCTGGATAAGAGAGGAATGTGCTCTCTTTTTCCACTCTCTACAAAGTAAATCCTTTTAAATTTTCTGTGGTGGTTTGGTTCTTGTTTGTTTGAACCTTGTATATCTCTGGATAAGAGAGGAATGTGCTCTCTTTTTCCACTCTCTACAATGTATATCCTTTTAAATTTTCTGTGGTGGTTTGGTTCTTGTTTGTTGAACTGTGTATATCTCCTGGATAAGAGAGGGAATGTGCTCTCTTTCCCTCTTTCTACAAAGTAAATCCTATTAAATTTTCTGTGGTGGTTTTGGTTCTTGTTTGTTTGAACCTTGTATATCTCTGGATAAGAGAGGGAATATGCTCTCTTTTTCCTCTCTCTACAATGTATATCCTTTTAAATTTTCTGTGGTGGTTTGGTTCTTGTTTGTTTGAACCCTGTATATCCTCTGGATAAGAGAGGAATGTGCTCTCTTTTTACTCTCTCTACAATGTATATCCTTTTAAATTTTCTGTGGTGGTTTGGTTCTTGTTTGTTTGAACCTTGTATATCTGGATAAGAGAGGGAATGTGCTCTCTTTTTCCACTCTCTCTACAAAGTAAATCCTTTTAAATTTTATGTGGTGGTTTTTGGTTCTTGTTTGTTTGAACCTTGTATATCTCTGGATAAGAGAGATATTACTCTCTTTTTCCTCTCTACAATGTATAACCTTTTAAATTTTCTGTGGTGGTTTGGTTCTTGTTTGTTTTTGATTTATGTGTATATCTCTGGATAAGAGAGGGAATCATGCTCTCTTTTTCCACTCTTTCTACAAAGTAAATCCTTTTAAATTTTCTGTGGTGGTTTGGTTCTTGTTTGTTTGAACCTTGTATATCTCTGGATAAAAGAGGAATGTGCTCTCTTTTCCTCTCTCTACAATGTATATCCTTTTTTAAATTTTCTGTGGTGGTTTGGTTCTTGTTTGTTTGAACGTTGTATATCTCTGGATAAGAGAGGGAATGTGCTCTCTTTTTCCATCTCTCTACAATGTATATCCTTTTAAATTTTCTGTGGTGGTTTTGGTTCTTGTTTGTTTGAACCTTGTATATCTCTGGATAAGAGGGAATGTGCTCTCTTTTCCACTCTCTCTACAATGTATATCCTTTTAAATTTTCTGTGGTGGTTTGGTTCTTGTTTGTTTGAACCTTGTATATCTCTGGATAAGAGAGAGATGTTGCTCTCTTTTCCTCTCTACAATGTATATCCTTTTAAATTTTCTGTGGTGGTTTGGTTCTTGTTTGTTTGAACGTTGTATATCTCTGGATAAGAGGGAATGTGCTCCTCTTTTTCCACTCTCTCTACAAAGTAAATCCTTTTAGAATTTTCTGTGGTGGTTTGGTTCTTGTTTGTTTGAACCTTGTATATCTCTGGATAAGAGAGGGAATGTGCTCTCTTTTTCCACTCTCTCTACAATGTATATCCTTTTTAAATTTTCTGTGGTGGTTTGGTTCTTGTTTGTTTGAACCGTGTATATCTCTGGATAAGAGAGGGAATGTGCTCTCTTTTTCAACTCTTTCTACAATGTATATCCTTTTAAGAATTTTCTGTGGTGGTTTGGTTCTTGTTTGTTTGAACCTTGTATATCTCTGGATAAGAAGATATGCTCTCTTTTTCCACTCTCTCTACAATGTATATCCTTTTAAATTTTCTGTGGTGGTTTGGTTCTTGTTTGTTTGAACCTTGTATATCTCTGGATAAGAGAGGGAATGTGCTCTCTTTTTCCACTCTCTCTACAATGTATATCCTTTTAAATTTTCTGTGGTGGTTTGGTTCTTGTTTGTTTGAACCTTGTATATCTCTGGATAAGAGAGGGAATGTGCTCTCTTTTTCCCACTCTCTACAATGTATATCCTTTTAAATTTTCTGTGGTGGTTTGGTTCTTGTTTGTTTGAACCTTGTATATTTGCCTGTCTCTGGATAAGAGAGAGATATTTTCTATTTTTTCCACTCTTTCTACAAAGTAAATCCTTTTAAATTTTCTGGGTGGTTTGGTTTCTTGTTTGTTTGAACCTTGTATATCTCTGGATAAGAGAGGGAATGTGCTCTCTTTTTCCACTCTCTCTACAATGTATATCCTTTTAAATTTTCTGTGGTGGTTTGGTTCTTGTTTGTTTGAACCGTGTATATCTCTGGATAAGAGAGAGGGGAATGTGCTCTCTTTTTTCAACTCTTTCTACAAAGTAAATCCTTTTAAATTTTCTGTGGTGGTTTGGTTCTTGTTTGTTTGAACCTTGTATATCTCTGGATAAGAGAATGTACTCTCTTTTTCCACTCTCTCTACAATGTATATCCTTTTAAATTTTCTGTGGTGGTTTGGTTCTTGTTTGTTTGAACCTTGTATATCTCTGGATAAAGAGAGGGAATGTGCTCTCTTTTTCCACTCTCTCTACAAAGTAAATCCTTTTAAATTTTCTGTGGTGGTTTGGTTCTTGTTTGTTTGAACCTTGTATATCTGGATAAAGAGAGAATGTGCTCTC
>JBBBDQ010028034.1:0-17800 GCA_037127315.1 Ascarosepion bandense | reverse complement strand
CAATTATTAGTTAAAAATGGTCAAATTATTTGATTGAAAAGGAAACCTCATTTTCATTTAACATATCATTCACTTTCTAAACAATTATTTATTAAATAATTAATAATATCCACTGTACCCATAATAATAATTTAATATACTAAACAATTAGTTATTAAAAATGGTCAAATTATTTGATTAAAGAGGAAACTCATTTTCTCATTTAACATTTCATTCACTTTCTAAACAATTATTATTAAATAATTAATAATATCCACTGTACCCATATTAATAATTTAATATACTAAACAATTAGTTATTAAAAATGGTCAAATTATTTGATTGAAAAGGAAACCTCATTTCTCATTTAACATATCATTCACTTAAACAATTATTTATTAAATAATAATAATATCCACTGTACCCATAATAATAATTTAATATACTAACAATTAGTTATTAAAAATGGTCAAATTATTTGATTGAAGAGGAAACCCTATTTCTCATTTAACATTTCATTCACTTTCTAAACAATTATTTATTAAATAATTAATAATATCCATCAAATTCATATTAATAATTTAATATACTAAACAGTTATTAAAAATGGTCAAATTATTTGATTGAAAAGGAAACCTCATTTCTCATTTAACATTTCATTCACTTTCTAAACAATTATTTATTAAATAATTAATAATATCCACTGTACCTATTATTAATAATTTAATATACTAAACAATTAGTTATTAAAAATGGTCAAATTATTTGATTGAAAAGGAAACCTCATTTCTCATTTAACATATCATTCACTTTTTAAACAATTATTTATTAAATAATTAATAATATCCACTGTACTCCATATTAATAATTTAATATACTAAACAATTAGTTATTAAAAATGGTCAAATTATTTGATTGAAGAGGAAACCTCATTTCTCATTTAACATTTCATTCAATTTCTAAACAATTATTTATTAAATAATTAATAATATCCACTGTACCCATATTAATAATTTAATATACTAAACAGTTATTAAAAATGGTCAAATTATTTGGATTGAAAAGGAAACCTCATTTCTCATTTAACATTTCATTCACTAAACAATTATTTATTAAATAATTAATAATATCCACTGTACCCATATTAATAATTCTTAATATACTAAACAATTAGTTATTAAAAAATGGTCAAATTATTTGATTGAAAAGGAAACCTCATTTTTTCATTTAACATATCATTCACTTTCTCTAAACAATTATTTATTAAATAATTAATAATATCCACTGTACCCATATTAATAATTTAATATACTAAACAATTAGTTATTAAAAATGGTCAAATTATTTGATTGAAAAGGGAAACCTCATTTCTCATTTAACATATCATTCACTTTCTTAAACAATTATTTATTAAATAATTAATAATATCCACTGTACCCATATTAATAATTTAATATACTAAACAATTAGTTATTAAAAGGTCAAATTATTTGATTGAAGAGGAAACCTCATTTCTCATTTAACATTTCATTCACTTTCTTAAACAATTATTTATTAAATAATTAATATTATCCACTTGCATTCATATTAATAATTTAATATACTAAACAATTAGTTACTAAAAATGGTCAAATTATTTGATTGAAGAGGAAACCTCATTTCTCATTTAACATTTCATTCACTTCTAAACAATTATTTATTAAATAATTAATAATATCCACTGTTCATATTAATAATTTAATATACTAAACAGTTAGTTATTAAAAATGGTCAAATTATTTGATTGAAAAGGAAACCTCATTTCTCATTTAACATTTCATTCACTTTCTAAACAATTATTTATTAAATAATTAATAATATCCACTGTACCCATATTAATAATTTAATATACTAAACAGTTAGTTATTAAAAATGGTCAAATTATTTGATTGAAAAGGAAACCTCATTTCTCATTTAACATATCATTCACTTTCTAAACAATTATTTATTAAATAATTAATAATATCCACTGTACCCATTAATAATTTAATATACTAAACAGTTACAAAAATAGCCAAATTATTTGATTGAAAAGGAAACCTCATTTCTCATTTTACATATCATTCACTTTCAACAATTATTTATTAAATAATTAATAATATCCACTGTACCCATATTAATAATTTAATATACTAAACAGTTATTAAAAATGGTCAAATTATTTGATTGAAAAGGAAACCTCTATTTTCATTTAACATTTCATTCACTTTCTAAACAATTATTTATTAAATAATTAATAATATCCACTGTACCCATATTAATAATTTAATATAATTAAACAGTTATTAAAATTACCAAATTATTTTGATTTGAAAGGAAACCTCATTTCTCATTTAACATATCATTCACTTTCTAAACAATTATTTATTAAATAATTAATATTTATTCACTGTACCCATATTAATAATTTAATATACTAAACAGTTATTAAAAATGGTCAAATTATTTGATTGAAAAGGAACCTCATTTTCATTTAAATTATTTCATTCACTTTCTAAACAATTATTTATTAAATAATTAATAATATCCACTGTACCCATATTAATAATTTAATATACTAAATATTAGTTAGATAAAAAATGGTCAAATTATTTGACGTTAAAAACCCTATTTCTCATTTAACATATCATTCACTTTCTAAACAATTATTTATTAAATAATTAATAATATCCACTGTACCCATAATAATAATTTAATATACTAAACAATTAGTTATTAAAAATGGTCAAATTATTTGATTGAAGAGGAAAACCTCATTTCATTTAACATTTCATTCACTTTCTAAACAATTATTTATTAAATAATTAATAATATCCACTGTACCCATATTAATAATTTAATATACTAAACAATTAGTTATTAAAAATGGTCAAATTATTTGATTGTTATGAAACCTCTATTTCTCATTTAACATTTCATTCACTTTCTTAAACAATTATTTATTAAATAATTAATAATATCCACTGTACCCATATTAATAATTAATATACTAAACAATTAGTTATTAAAAATGGTCAAATTATTTGATTGAAGAGGAAACCTCATTTCTCATTTAACATTTCATTCACTTTCTAAACAATTATTTATTAAATAATTAATAATATCCACTGTACCCATATTAATAATTTAATATACTAAACAGTTATTAAAAATGGTCAAATTATTTGATTGAAACTCATTTCTCATTTAACATATCATTCACTTTCTAAACAATTATTTATTAAATAATTAATAATATCCACTGTACCCATAATAATAATTTAATATACTAAACAATTAGTTATTAAAAATGGTCAAATTATTTGATTGAAAAGGAAACCATTTCATTTAACATATCATTCACTTTCTTAAACAATTATTTATTAAATAATTAAATAACTAATTCGTACCCATAATAATAATTTAATATACTAAACAATTAGTTATTAAAAATGGTCAAATTATTTGATTGAAAAGGAAACCTCATTTTCATTTAACATATCATTCACTTTCTAAACAATTATTTATTAAATAATTAATAATATCCACTGTACCCATATTAATAATTTAATATACTAAACAATTAGTTATTAAAAATGGTCAAATTATTTGATTGAAAAGGAAACCTATTCTATTTAACATATCATTCACTTTCTAAACAATTATTTATTAAATAATTAATAATATCCACTGTACCCATAATAATAATTTAATATACTAAACAATTAGTTATTAAAAATGGTCAAATTATTTGATTGAAGAGGAAACCTCATTTCTCATTTAACATTTCATTCACTTTCTAAACAATTATTTATTAAATAATTAATAATATCCACTGTACCCATATTAATAATTTAATATACTAAACAATTAGTTATTAAAAATGGTCAAATTATTTGATTGAAAAGGAAACCTCATTTCTCATTTAACATCATTCACTTTCTAAACAATTATTTATTAAATAATTAATAATATCCACTGAACATATACACTTTAATATACTAAACAATTAGTTATTAAAAATGGTCAAATTATTTGATTGAAGAGAAGCCTCATTTCTCATTTAACATATCATTCACTTTCTAAACAATTATTTATTAAATAATTAATAATATCCACTGTACCTTTATTACCAATAATTTAATATACTAAACAATTAGTTATTAAAAATGGTCAAATTATTGATTGAAGAGGAAACCTCATTTCTCATTTAACATTTCATTCACTTTCTAAAACAATTATTTATTAAATAATTAATAACGACTGTACCCATATTAATAATTTAATATACTAAAATTAGTTATTAAAAATGGTCAAATTATTTGATTGAAAAGGAAACCTCATTTCATTTAACATATCATTCACTTTTCTAAACAATTATTTATTAAATAATTAATAATATCCACTGTACCCATAATAATAATTTAATATACTAAACAATTAGTTATTAAAAATGGTCAAATTATTTGATTGAAGAGGAAGCCTCATTTCTCATTTAACATATCATTCACTTTCTAAACAATTATTTATTAAATAATTAATAATATCCACTGCAAATTCATAATAATAATTTAATATACTAAACAATTAGTTATTAAAAATGGTCAAATTATTTGATTGAAGAGGAAACCTCATTTCTCATTTAACATTTCATTCACTTTCTAAACAATTATTTATTAAATAATTAATAATATCCACTGTACCATATTAATAATTTAATATACTAAACAATTAGTTATTAAAAATGGTCAAATTATTTGATTGAAAAGGAAACCTCATTTCTCATTTAACATATCATTCACTTTCTAAACAATTATTTATTAAATAATTAATAATATCCACTGTAACTCCATAATAATAATTGTATTATACTAAAACAATTAGTTATTAAAAATGGTCAAATTATTTGATTGAAGAGTGGTGCTCTCTCTCATTTAACATATCATTCACTTTCTAAACAATTATTTATTAAATAATTAATAATATCCAATTGTACCCATAATAATAATTTAATATACTAAACAATTAGTTATTAAAAATGGTCAAATTATTTGATTGGAAAGGAAACCTCATTTCTCATTTAACATTTCATTCACTTTCTAAACAATTATTTATTAAATAATTAATAATATCCACTGTACCCATAATAATAATTTAATATACTAAACAATTAGTTATTAAAAATGGTCAAATTATTTGATTGAAAAGGAAACCTTCATTTCTCATTTAACATTTCATTCACTTTCTAAAAACAATTATTTATTAAATAATTAATAATATCCACCAGGCCCATAATAATAATTTAATATACTAAACAATTAGTTATTAAAAATGGTCAAATTATTTGATTGAAAAGGAAACCTCATTTCATTTAACATTTCATTCACTTTCTAAACAATTATTTATTAAATAATTAATAATATCCACTGGTACATAATAATTTAATATACTAAACAATTAGTTATTAAAAATGGTCAAATTATTTGATTGAAAAGGAAACCTCATTTCTCATTTAACATTTCATTCACTTTCTAAACAATTATTTATTAAATAATTAATAATATCCACTGTACCCATAATAATAATTTAATATACTAAACAATTAGTTATTAAAAATGGTCAAATTATTTGATTGAAAAGGAAACCTCATTTCATTTAACATTTCATTCACTTTCTAAAACAATTATTTATTAACAATTAATAATATCCACTGTACCCATAATAATAATTTAATATACTAAACAATTAGTTATTAAAAATGGTCAAATTATTTGATTGAAAAGGAACCTCATTTCTCATTTAACATTTCATTCACTTTCTAAATAATTATTTATTAAATAATTAATAATATCCACTGTACCCATAATAATATTTAATATACTAAACAATTAGTTATTAAAAATGGTCAAATTATTTGATTGAAAAGGAAACTCATTTCTCATTTAACATTTCATTCACTTTCTAAACAATTATTTATTAAATAATTAATAATATCCACTGTACCATAATAATAATTTAATATACTAAACAATTAGTTATTAAAATGGTCAAATTATTTGATTGAAAAGGAAACTCATTTCTCATTTAACATTTCATTCACTTTCTAAACAATTATTTATTAAATAATTAATAATATCCACTGTACCCATAATAATAATTTAATATACTAAACAATTAGTTATTAAAAATGGTCAAATTATTTGATTGAAAAGGAAACCTCATTTCTCATTTTAACATTTCATTCACTTTCTAAACAATTATTTATTAAATAATTAATAATATCCACTGTACCCATAATAATAATTTAATATACTAAACAATTAGTTATTAAAAATGGCCAAATTATTTGATTGAAAAGGAAACCTCATTTCTCATTTAACATTTCATTCACTTTCTAAACAATTATTTATTAAATAATTAATAATATCCACTGTACCCATAATAATAATTCTAATATACTAAACAATTAGTTATTAAAAATGGTCAAATTATTTGATTGAAAAGGAAACCTCATTTCTCATTTAACATTTCATTCACTTTCTTAAACAATTATTTATTAAATAATTAATAATATCCACTGGTACATAATAATAATTTAATATACTAAACAATTAGTTATTAAAAATGGTCAAATTATTTGATTGAAAAGGAAACCTCATTTCTCATTTAACATTTCATTCACTTTCTAAACAATTATTTATTAAATAATTAATAATATCCACTGTACCCATAATAATAATTTAATATACTAAACAATTAGTTATTAAATAATTAATATCCACTGTACCCATATTAATAATTTAATATACTAAACAATTAGTTATTAAAAATGGTCAAATTATTTGATTGAAAAGGAAACTCATTTTCATTTAACATTTCATTCACTTTCTAAACAATTATTTATTAAATAATTAATAATATCCACTGGTACATAATAATAATTTAATATACTAAACAATTAGTTATTAAAAATGGTCAAATTATTTGATTGAAAAGGAACCTCATTTCTCATTTAACATTTCATTCACTTTCTAAACAATTATTTATTAAATACTAATAATATCCACTGGTACATAATAATAATTTAATATACTAAACAATTAGTTATTAAAAATGGTCAAATTATTTGATTGAAAAGGAAAACCTCATTTCTCATTTAACATTTCATTCACTTTCTAAACAATTATTTATTAAATAATTAATAATATCCACTGGTACATAATAATAATTTAATATACTAAACAATTAGTTATTAAAAATGGTCAAATTATTTTGATTGAAAAGGAAACCTCATTTCTCATTTAACATTTCATTCAATTTCTAAACAATTATTTATTAAATAATTAATAATATCCACTGTACCCATAATAATAATTTAATATACTAAACAATTAGTTATTAAAAATGGTCAAATTATTGATTGAAGAGTAAACCCTATTTCTCATTTAACATTTTCATTCTAAACAATTATTTATTAAATAATTAATAATATCCCACTAAAATTCATAATAATAATTTAATATACTAAACAATTAGTTATTAAATAATTAATAATATCCACTGTACCCATATATTAATAATTTAATATACTAAACAATTAGTTATTAAAATGGTCAAATTATTTGATTGAAAAGGAAACCTCATTTCTCATTTAACATTTCATTCACTTTCTAAACAATTATTTATTAAATAATTAATAATATCCACTGTACCCATAATAATAATTTAATACTAAATAATTATTATTAATAATTAATAATATCCACTCCATATTAATAATTTAATATACTAAACAATTAGTTATTAAAATGGTCAAATTATTTGATTGAAAAGGAAACTCATTTCTCATTTAACATTTCATTCACTTCTCTAAACAATTATTTATTAAATAATTAATAATATCCACTGTACCATAATAATAATTTAATATACTAAACAATTAGTTATTAAAATGGTCAAATTATTTGATTGAAAAGGAAACCTCATTTCTCATTTAACATTTCATTCACTTAAACAATTATTTATTAAATAATTAATAATATCCACTGTACCCATATTAATAATTTAATATACTAAACAATTAGTTATTAAAAATGGTCAAATTATTTGATTGAAAAAGGAAACCTCATTTCTCATTTAACATATCATTCACTTTCTAAACAATTATTTATTAAATAATTAATAATATCCACTGTACCCATAATAATTTAATATACTAAACAATTAGTTATTAAAAATGGTCAAATTATTTGATTGAAAAGGAAACCTCATTTCTCATTTAACATTTCATTCACTTTCTAAACAATTATTTATTAAATAATTAATAATATCCACTGTTCCATAATAATTTAATATACTAAACAATTAGTTATTAAAAATGGTCAAATTATTTTGATTGAAAAAGAACTTCATTTCATTTACCATTCACTTTCTAACAATTATTTATTAAATAATTAATAATATCCACTGTACCCATATTAATAATTTAATATACTAAACAATTAGTTATTAAAAATGGTCAAATTATTTGATTGAAAAGGAAACCTCATTTCTCATTTAACATATCATTCACTTTCTAAATAATTATTTATTAAATAATTAATAATATCCACTGTACCCATAATAATAATTTAATATACTAAACAATTAGTTATTAAAAATGGTCAAATTATTTGATTGAAAAGGAAACCTCATTTCTCATTTAACATTTCATTCACTTTCTAAACAATTATTTATTAAATAATTAATAATATCCACTGTACCCATAATAATAATTTAATATACTAAACAATTAGTTATTAAAAATGGTCAAATTATTTGATTGAAGAGGAAACCTCATTTCTCATTTAACATTTCATTCACTTTCTAAACAATTATTTATTAAATAATTAATAATATCCACTGTACCCATAATAATAATTTAATATACTAAACAATTAGTTATTAAAAATGGTCAAATTATTTGATTGAAACCTCATTTCATTTAACATTTCATTCACTTCTTCTAAACAATTATTTATTAAATAATTAATAATATCCACTGTACCCATAATAATAATTTAATATACTAAACAATTAGTTATTAAAAATGGTCAAATTATTTGATTGAAAAGGAAACCTCATTTCTCATTTAACATATCATTCACTTTCTAAACAATTATTTATTAAATAATTAATAATATCCACTGTACCCATAATAATAATTTAATATACTAAAAACAATTAGTTATTAAAAAATGGTCAAATTATTTGATTGAAAAGGAAACCTCATTTCTCATTTAACATTTCATTCACTTTCTAAACAATTATTTATTAAATAATTAATAATATCCACTGTACCCATAATAATAATTTAATATACTAAACAATTAGTTATTAAAAATGGTCAAATTATTTGATTGAAAAGGAAACCTCATTTCTCATTTAACATATCATTCACTTTCTTAAACAATTATTTATGAAATAATTAATAATATCCACTGTACCCATAATAATAATTTAATATACTAAACAATTAGTTATTAAAAATGGTCAAATTATTTGATTGAAAAGGAAACCTCATTTCTCATTTAACATTTCATTCACTTTCTAAACAATTATTTATTAAATAATTAATAATATCCACTGTACCCATAATAATAATTCTAATATACTAAACAATTAGTTATTAAAATACTATTTGATTGAAGAGGAAACCCTCATTTCTCATTTAACATTTCATTCACTTTCTAAACAATTATTTATTAAATAATTAATAATATCCACTGTACCTATAATAATAATTTAATATACTAAACAATTAGTTATTAAATAATTAATAATATCCACTGTACCCATATTAATAATTTAATATACTAAACAATTAGTTATTAAAAATGGTCAAATTATTTGATTGAAAAGGAAACCTCATTTCTCATTTAACATTTCATTCACTTTCTAAACAATTATTTATTAAATAATTAATAATATCCACTGTACCCATAATAATAATTTAATATACTAAACAATTAGTTATTAAATAATTAATAATATCCACTGTACCCATATTAATAATTTAATATACTAAACAATTAGTTATTAAAAAATGGTCAAATTATTTGATTGAAAAGGAAACCTCATTTCTCATTTAACATTTCATTCACTTTCTAAACAATTATTTATTAAATAATTAATAATATCCACTGTACCCATAATAATAATTTAATATACTAAACAATTAGTTATTAAAAATGGTCAAATTATTTGATTGAAAAGGAAACCATTTCTCATTTAACATTTCATTTCTTAAACAATTATTTATTAAATAATTAATAATATCCACTGTACCCATAATAATAATTTAATATACTAAACAATTAGTTATTAAAAATGGTCAAATTATTTGATTGAAAAGGAAACCTCATTTCTCATTTAACATATCATTCACTTTCTAAACAATTATTTATTAAATAATTAATAATAATTCACTGTACCCATAATAATAATTTAATATACTAAACAATTAGTTATTAAAAATGGTCAAATTATTTGATTGAAAAGGAAACCTCATTTCTCATTTAACATATCATTCACTTTCTAAACAATTATTTATTAAATAATTAATAATATCCACTGTACCCATAATAATAATTTAATATACTAAACAATTAGTTATTAAAAATGGTCAAATTATTTGATTGAAAAGGAAACCTCATTTCTCATTTAACATATCATTCACTTTCTAAACAATTATTTATTAAATAATTAATAATATCCACTGTACCCATAATAATAATTTAATATACTAAACAATTAGTTATTAAAAATGGTCAAATTATTTGATTGAAAAGGGAAACCTCATTTCTCATTTAACATTTCATTCACTTTCTAAACAATTATTTATTAAATAATTAATAATATCCACTGTACCCATATTAATAATTCTAATATACTAAACAATTAGTTATTAAAAATGGTCAAATTATTTGATTGAAAAAGGAAACCTCATTTCTCATTTAACATTTCATTCACTTTCTAAACAATTATTTATTAAATAATTAATAATATCCACTGTACCCATAATAATTTAATATACTAAACAATTAGTTATTAAAAATGGTCAAATTATTTGATTGAAAAGGAAACCTCATTTCTCATTTAACATTCTCATCTCATTTAAACAATTATTTTATTAAATAATTAATAATATCCACTGTACCCATATTAATAATTTAATATACTAAACAATTAGTTATTAAAATTACCAAATTACTGATTGAAAAGGAAACTATTTCATTTAACATTTCATTCACTTTCTAAACAATTATTTATTAAATAATTAATAATATCCACTGTACCCATAATAATAATTTAATATACTAAACAATTAATATTTAAAATGGTCAAATTATTTGATTGAAAAGGAAACCTCATTTCTCATTTAACATTTCATTCACTTAAACAATTATTTATTAAATAATTAATAATATCCACTGTACCCATAATAATAATTTAATATACTAAACAATTATTAAAAATGGTCAAATTATTTGATTGAAAAGGAAACTCATTTCTCATTTAACATTTCATTCACTTTCTAAACAATTATTTATTAAATAATTAATAATATCCACTGTACCCATAATAATTTAATATACTAAACAATTAGTTATTAAAAATGGTCAAATTATTTGATTGAAAAGGAAACTCATTTCTCATTTAACATTTCATTCACTTTCTAAACAATTATTTATTAAATAATTAATAATATCCACTGTACTCCATAATAATAATTTAATATACTAAACAATTAGTTATTAATACTAATACATTCACTGTACCTATATTAATAATTTAATATACTAAACAATTAGTTATTAAAAATGGTCAAATTATTTGATTGAAAGGAAAACCTCATTTCTCATTTAACATTTCATTCACTTTCTAAACAATTATTTATTAAATACTAATAATATCCACTGTACCCATAATAATAATTTAATATACTAAAACAATTAAGTTATTAAATAATTATAATATCCACTGTACCCATATTAATAATTTAATATACTAAACAATTAGTTATTAAAAATGGTCAAATTATTTTGATTGAAAAGGAAACCTCATTTCTCATTTAACATTTCATTCACTTTCTAAACAATTATTTATTAAATAATTAATAAATAATATCCACTGTACCCATAATAATAATTTAATATACTAAACAATTAGTTATTAAATAATTAATAATATCCACTGTACCCATATTAATAATTTAATATACTAAACAATTAGTTATTAAAAATGGTCAAATTATTTGATTGAAAAGGAAACTCATTTCTCATTTAACATTTCATTCACTTTCTAAACAATTATTTATTAAATAATTAATAATATCCACTGTACCCATATTAATAATTTAATATACTAAACAATTAGTTGCTAAAAATGGTCAAATTATTTGATTGAAAAGGAAACTCCTCATTTCATTTAACATTTCATTCACTTTCTAAACAATTATTTATTAAATAATTAATAATATCCACTGTACCCATATTAATAATTTAATATACTAAACAATTAGTTATTAAAAATGGTCAAATTATTTGATTGAAAAGGAAACCTCATTTCTCATTTAACATTTCATTCACTTTCTAAACAATTATTTATTAAAATAATTAATAATATCCACTGTACCCATATTAATAATTTAATATACTAAACAATTAGTTATTAAAATGGTCAAATTATTTGATTGAAAAGGAAACCTCATTTCTCATTTAACATTTCATTCACTTTCTAAACAATTATTTATTAATAATTAATAATATCCACTGTACCCATATTAATAATTTAATATACTAAACAATTAGTTATTAAAAATGGTCAAATTATTTGATTGAAAAGGAAACTCATTTCTCATTTAACATTTCATTCACTTTCTAACAATTATTTATTAAATAATTAATATCCACTGTACCCATATTAATAATTTAATATACTAAACAATTAGTTATTAAAAATGGTCAAATTATTTGATTGAAAAGGAAACCTCATTTCTCATTTAACATTTCATTCACTTTCTAAACAATTATTTATTAAATAAATTAATAATATCCACTGTACTCATATTAATAATTTAATATACTAAACAATTAGTTATTAAAAATGGTCAAATTATTTGATTGAAAAGGAAAACCTCATTTCTCATTTAACATTTCATTCACTTTCTAAACAATTATTTATTAAATAATTAATAATATCCACTGTACCCATATTAATAATTTAATATACTAAACAATTAGCTATTAAAAATGGTCAAATTATTTGATTGAAAAGGAAACCTCATTTCTCATTTAACATTTCATTCACTTTCTAAACAATTATTTATTAAATAATTAATAATATCCACTGTACCCATATTAATAATTTAATATACTAAACAATTAGTTATTAAAAATGGTCAAATTATTTGATTATGGAAACCTCATTTCTCATTTAACATTTCATTCTCATTTAACATTTCATTCACTTTCTAAACAATTATTTATTAAATAATTAATAATATCCACTGTACCCATATTAATAATTTAATATACTAAACATTTAGTTATTAAAAATGGTCAAATTATTTGATTGAAAAGGAAACCTCATTTCTCATTTAACATTTCATTCACTTTCTAAACAATTATTTATTAAATAATTAATAATATCCACTGTACATATTAATAATTTAATATACTAAACAATTAGTTATTAAAAATGGTCAAATTATTTGATTGAAAAAGGAAACCTCATTTCTCATTTAACATTTCATTCACTTTCTAAACAATTATTTATTAAATAATTAATAATATCCACTGTACCCACAATAATAATTTAATATACTAAACAATTAGTTATTAAAAATGGTCAAATTATTTGATTGAAAAACCTCATTTCTCATTTAACATTTCATTCACTTTCTAAACAATTATTTATTAAATAATTAATAATATCCCTGTACCCTTATTAATAATTTAATATACTAAACAATTAGTTATTAAAAATGGTCAAATTATTTGATTGAAAAGGAAACCACACATTTCTCATTTAACATTTCATTCCACTTTTTCTAAACAATTATTTATTAAATAATTAATAATATCCACTGTACCCATATTAATAATTTAATATACTAAACAATTAGTTATTAAAAATGGTCAAATTATTTGATTGAAAAACCTCATTTCTCATTTAACATTTCATTCACTTTCTAAACAATTATTTATTAAATAATTAATAATATCCACTGTACCCATATTAATAATTTAATATACTAAACAATTAGTTATTAAAAATGGTCCAAATTATTTGATTGAAAAGGAAACCTCATTTCTCATTTAACATTTCATTCACTTTCTAAACAATTATTATTAAATAATTAATAATATCCACTGTACCCATATTAATAATTTAATATACTAAACAATTAGTTATTAAAAATGGTCAAATTATTTGATTGAGAAGGAAACCTCATTTCTCATTTAACATTTCATTCACTTTCTAAACAATTATTTATTAAATAATTAATAATATCCACTGTACCCACAATAATAATTTAATATACTAAACAATTAGTTATTAAAAATGGTCAAATTATTTGATTGAAAGGAAACCTCATTTCTCATTTAACATTTCATTCACTTTCTAAACAATTATTTATTAAATAATTAATAATATCCACTGTACCCATATTAATAATTGTATACTAAACAATTAGTTATTAAAAATGGTCAAATTATTTGATTGAAGGAAACCTCATTTCTCATTTAACATTTCATTCACTTTCTAAACAATTATTTATTAAATAATTAATAATATCCACTGTACCCATATTAATAATTTAATATACTAAACAATTAGTTATTAAAAATGGTCAAATTATTTGATTGAAAAGGAAACCTCATTTCTCATTTAACATTTCATTCACTTTCTAAACAATTATTTATTAAATAATTAATAATATCCACTGTACCCATATTAATAATTTAATATACTAAACAATTAGTTATTAAAAATGGTCAAATTATTTGATTGAAAAGGAAACCTCATTTCTCATTTAACATTTCATTCACTTTCTAAACAATTATTTATTAAATAATTAATAGCTATCCACTGTACCCATATTAATAATTTAATATACTAAACAATTAGTTATTAAAAATGGTCACAAATTATTTGATTGAAAAGGAAACCTCATTTCTCATTTAACATTTCATTCACTTTCTAAACAATTATTTATTAAATAATTAATAATATCCACTGTACCCATATTAATAATTTAATATACTAAACAATTAGTTATTAAAAATGGTCAAATTATTTGATTGAAGGAAACCTCATTTCTCATTTAACATTTCATTCACTTTCTAAACAATTATTTATTAAATAATTAATAATATCCACTGTACCCATATTAATAATTTTAACTATACTAAACAATTAGTTATTAAAAATGGTCAAAATTATTTGATTGAAAAGGAAACCTCATTTCTCATTTAACATTTCATTCACTTTCTAAACAATTATTTATTAAATAATTAATAATATCCACTGTACCCATATTAATAATTTAATATACTAAACAATTAGTTATTAAAAATGGTCAAATTATTTGATTGAAAAGGAAACCTCATTTCTCATTTAACATTTCATTCACTTTCTAAACAATTATTTATTAAATAATTAATAATATCCTGTACCCATATTAATAATTTAATATACTAAACAATTAGTTATTAAAAATGGTCAAATTATTTGATTGAAAAACCTCATTTCTCATTTAACATTTCATTCACTTTCTAAACAATTATTTATTAAATAATTAATAATATCCACTGTACCCATATTAATAATTTAATATACTAAACAATTAGTTATTAAAAATGGTCAAATTATTTGATTGAAAAGGAAACCTCATTTCTCATTTAACATTTCATTCACTTTCTAAACAATTATTTATTAAATAATTAATAATATCACTGTACTTATATTAATAATTTAATATACTAAACAATTAGTTATTAAAAATGGTCAAATTATTTGATTGAAAAGGAAACCTCATTTCTCATTTAACATTTCATTCACTTTCTAAACAATTATTTATTAAATAATTAATAATATCCACTGTACCCATATTAATAATTTAATATACTAAACAATTAGTTATTAAAAATGGTCAAATTATTTGATTGAAAAAGGAAACCTCATTTCTCATTTAACATTTCATTCACTTTCTAAACAATTATTTATTAAATAATTAATAATATCCACTGTACCCATATTAATAATTTAATATACTAAACAGTAGTTATTAAAAATGGTCAAATTATTTGATTGAAAAGGAAACCTCATTTCTCATTTAACATTTCATTCACTTTCTAAACAATTATTTATTAAATAATTAATAATATATCCACTGTACCCATATTAATAATTTAATATACTAAACAATTAGTTATTAAAATGGTCAAATTATTTGATTGAAAAGGAAACCTCATTTCTCATTTAACATTTCATTCACTTTCTAAACAATTATTTATTAAATAATTAATAATATCCACTGTACCCATATTAATAATAATTTAATATACTAAACAATTAGTTATTAAAAATGGTCAAATTATTTGATTGAAAAGGAAACCTCATTTCTCATTTAACATTTCATTCACTTTCTAAACAATTATTTATTAAATAATTAATAATATCCACTGTACCCATATTAATAATTTAATACTAAACAATTAGTTATTAAAAATGAATTGATTATTTGATTGAAAAAGGGAAACCTCATTTCTCATTTAACATTTCATTCACTTTCTAAACAATTATTTATTAAATAATTAATAATATCCACTGTACCCATATTAATAATTTAATATACTAAACAATTAGTTATTAAAAATGGTCAAATTATTTGATTGAAAAAGGAAACCCTCATTTCATTTTAACATTTCATTTCTTTCTAAACAATTATTTATTCCAGAATAATTAATAATATCCACCTGACTTCTATATTTAACAATTTAATACTTTTAACAATTAGTTAAAAATAATTATTTGATTCTGAAAGGAAACCTCATTTCTCTATTTATTTTCTTCTAAATACTTTCTGAAACAATTAACTTTATTAAATGATTAATAATATCCACTGTTACCATATTAATAATTATTATACTAAACAATTTTAATTATTAAAATCGTCAAATTATTTGATTGAAAAGAAACTCATTTTCTCATTTCTAACATTTTCATTCTTTTCTAAACAATTGTTTATTAAAATAATTAATAATATCCACTGTACCCATATTATGTTTAATATACTAAGCAATTAGTTGTAAAAATGAGACAAATTGTTCGGTGAAGAAACCGCAACTCTCATTCAACATTTTCATTCTTTCTAAACAATATTATTAAATAATTAATAATATCCACTGTACCCATATTAATAATTTAATATACTAAACAATTAGTTATTAAAAATGGTCAAATTATTTGATTGAAAAGGAAACCTCATTTCTCATTTAACATTTCATTCACTTTCTAAACAATTATTTATTAAATAATTAATAATATCCACTGTACCCATATTAATAATTTAATATACTAAACAATTAGTTATTAAAAATGGTCAAATTATTTGATTGAAAAGGAAACCTCATTTCTCATTTAACATTTCATTTCACTTTCTAAACAATTATTTATTAAATAATTAATAATATCCACTGTACCCATATTAATAATTTAATATACTAAACAATTAGTTATTAAAAATGGTCAAATT
>JBBBDQ010028032.1:0-13457 GCA_037127315.1 Ascarosepion bandense | reverse complement strand
AAATTCGATAAAAAAACAAAACTACTTTAATTATTTTTTAAAAATTCCTTCCTAATATGTCCCGTATTCCAGTAAAATGAAAATTAAATGTCGTTCTGGCGTATCGAAAAAAATATTTTTTTCTAAAGAATAAAAACGAATAAAAAATTATTTTTATGGGAATCTTTATTCATTTATCGCGAGTAAAAATAAAATTACATACCATTTCTTTAATTATTTTTAAATTCCATCTCAATATGTCCATATTCCAGTATAATAATAATGAAGAAATGTTTGTGTGTTGTGTCGTTTGGTGTACCGACAAAATATTTTTTCTAAACAATAAAAACGAATAAAAATTATTTCTACGAAAATCTGCGCGACCTCTGTGAATAAACATAAATTACATATGAAAAACTACTTTTTATTTTTAATTTCAATTTTTAAGAATCCATCGTCGAGTTGTCGTTTTCTTTTTAAAAACATTAAAATTGACCTAAACTTTTACAAAATAATTTATCCTTAATTAAACATTCATTTAATTTTTTTTTCCTCACATATACAAAATATTTAAAAATAATAAAAGTAGTTTATTCGTTAGCTCGTAAAAATAAACTTTATTCATTTTTTATTCTATAAAAAAAAAAAATTACTTCAATTAACGAATCAAAATCATCTCCTGCACTTAATTTTTAAATGTCTTGCAGTTTGATTGAATAAAACATTTTTAATATTTTTTATGTCTAATTTTAGATGTATGTCACGAGATCAAGAGGTGAAGTTTTTCCTAATTATAATTAAATATTTATTTAAAAAAAATTACTTTCGTTTTTTCTCATCGAATTACTTAACAAATCAAAATCACAACACACAAACAAACATTTCTTCATTTTTATTATGGAATATGGACATATTAAGATGGAATTTAAAAATATTTAAGTAGTTTTTCATATGTAATTTTATGTTTATTCGCTAGATCAATCTAAACTTATTTTATAAATGGAACTTTGTGTGTGTGTATCCGTTACCTATAGACTCCGAAACAGGTCAACCGATTTTCTTGAAAATTTACACAGTTGTACTATAAGCGTCTGCGAGTGTTCTTGGCTAGGTTTTGTGGTGAGGTACCCCCCATTAATATCGATAATCGAAAAAATCGGGTTATAGAAGGAGTAGTCCGAGTTTAATCAATTTGATACACTCATGAACAAGAGCATTAGAAACGATATTCAGAAGTTGCAGTTCTTACAGTGAGTGCAGAAAATCGATATTATATATAAAAGGCAACATGTTTGTGTATGTGTCTGTTTATCTGCTTGTATATCTGTATTTTCAGCCCTTTTTATTTTAGTTTATACGCTTCGGGTTTGGCTCTAAGTAGGTATAATTGTAGTTCTTAGTCTAAGCCATAATACCATTTACTCAGAGGACTTATTTAAAATTCAGTTTACGACGAAAAAACTTATTTGATATCTTTACCAGGAAATCCAAACTTTGACTTGCATTCATTCATTTTTTCTTTCAGTCTGCTTTCGCTTTAATTGAAACCTTTATTGCTTTTTAGTCTTTCGTGCCAACGTCCAAAGAGTCTGAGCTCAGGACCATGGATTTGTTCTAAAGCTTTCGCGACGCGAAACGGCACCGAGCTGTACTACTAGTATTTTTATATTTTAGATCTAACTTAAAGTGACCTTTGAGTAAAGTTATACTATTTTTAATTTTACAAATTCAGAATGCTTTTTGATTTAATTTTTCAAATAAGCATTTTTTAATATCCATTTATTTATTTCATTTTTTTTTTTTTATTCATCTTATTTTTATAAATTCTATCATTATATTCTGATACAATTCTTAATATCATAATACAATGGTAATATATTTGATTATTAAAAATTTAAATATCAATTTAATTATTTTAATATCCATTCAAACCCAATTATTGTATAAAACAACATTATTAGATATATGCAAGTTAATAAACATTTTTATTTTTTAAGAAAATTTTTTTCTTTTTTTCCTGGAGAATTAGAATAAAATGCATTCTGAAAAAAATAAAATAAGTATAATGTACTCAAAAAGTGCCTTAAGTTGAATCTAAAATATCAAAATACAAGATAGTACACGTTTTACAATTTTGGGTTTTACAATAAAAGAGTGGGACCTAATAGCTAATCTTGTGGCCGAAGAGATGTACATAGGGGGTACCAGTGAGCTAAAACAAACGTTTTTTATATTCAAAGAAAATCATTTTCACCACAATGATCTAACATTGCCTGATGACGAAGTAAAAACCTCGAAACATTGAAATTTCTGTGTTGCAATATAAAATATATTAATTTAATAAAAAAAACAAATTTGATTATATTCTCGATAGTATTTGTTGAATTGAGCAATTCTATAAAAAAAGCAAATGCTGGAGAACTCCCAATTATAAAACTGTTGGTTCTCTTCACCTGGATATATATATATACATATATATATATTGTGTGTATTTTGTCAGCATTTTTCATTAATGCTGCTGGGTTTCAATGAATAATAGAACCGATTTTATACCTGTTTAATGTAGGATCCGTTCATACCGTCTGATATACTTGATGGTGATGTCGTTAAAAAGACAAAATCACAGTATTTGTTGAATTTTTTTATCAGGTCTAAGCTTTCGGCTCACATAGAAAACCATTATCAAAGAGTAAATATTAACACAGTAAACATAGAACATTTAAGCTATTAACAATAAAAAGATAATTGAATTGAAAAATATAAGTCCACTATTCCCGTGGCAGATGGCCGAATGATGGTGGTGGGGAAGAGTCGTTGCGGACAAATGAATTAGATGTAGTGGATTTATTTTAGTGTAATATGTAATGAACTTAATTCTTTTGTTAGAGTCTGTCGGAGAAATGTAGTATTTATGAGTTTTTTTAGGATGTTTTCATCTAGTTGGAGTGCATCTGGCTACGGTATAAGAGAGTGATATGTTTAGGATTGGTTGGGTTAATATCGTATTGTTGTTTTTTTCCGTGTTAAGCTTTTTAAAAGTAATGTGTTGTTCATCAACTATATACCATTTGGAAAACCTCTTAGGCTTGGAGTTATTTCCGCAATCGGGAACAAACTTTTCGGTATCTTCAGGCGATATATAACAGATTTTTCCAACGTTATTTCATGAGTACAACATGGATTTTTACGAGAACGCGCGACTGAAATTTGAAAACAATCGTTGTCGTGCGTTCGTAAAAATCTGATTTGCGCAAATAACGCCTTTCCAAATTATATAATATATAAAATTAAAAGATTATCTAATTAAATAATGTCATAGTTTTATTGCATTTTTTATTCTGTTCGAAGCAGATTTCTAAATAAGGCTAACTGTTTTTTGTTTTCATCGTTTCACCCAAGCAAGGCGGTAACGCCGCTGATTCTGAAGGCTACATAAAGAGTAAAAGATTAGATAGGAGGAAAGGAAGAGAAAGACGAACCAGTTACAGCGGGTGTCAGAGAAAGGAGCAAGAGAAGGATGGGAATACAGGTGTGAAGACAGTTGAAAAAAGTAGAGAGAAAGGAAAAGATATACAGGGTGATGTAGAAAGAACTAGAGTCAAGTAGGTAAGAATAAAATGGGTATTGCCATTGCATTTAAATTCCTGAAGGTTGTAGTCGTCAGGAAAAGAAGAATATGGAAACGAGTTCCACTGGCAGGAAGTACGAGGAGAAAAAAAAAAAAAAAGATGATTTACATTCCCCAAGGAATCTTGCGTTTAAATAGCAAAACAGATTTTTGAAATGGAATTTAATTTCTTGAAATTTCATGAAATATGTGGAAGGGGCGGGGGGTAACTCATTTAAAAAAAAATACATACATATTTTTGTCAAGATTTTCTAAAAATAATCTAATTCATTTGTCTGAAAGTTTAATTAAAATCCATTAATAGTTCGATTTTTGGGAGAATTTCCAAATTAATTTTCTGAAAAAATTACATTATCCATTGTAAAGTCTGGTAAAAATTTGATCAACCGATGAAGAAGAAAAAAACTTTTTAGCTAAAAAATATTTTTATCGTTCGTTTTCATAATGGCATAAATATTTTGACGAAAAAATGTTTTCTATAAATTTGGGTTTTTTTTTTTCTCTTTTTTTCCCCCAGCGAATTAATGGAGATACCTATAAAGGGTAATTTCTTTCTGTTCAGTTTGAGAGAAAATAATGCATTTTTTATAACGTGGCTGCACGCACTAACCGTCAAAAAATATTATTTTTTGAGTTTTATTGAACTTTATTAATTTTGGTAAGATTCGAGTCGAATTTTCCCCATACAATTGATATTGCATAATTTTTTACAGAAATACAATATTTTCAGGGATTTTTCTTGATATAACTTTAAAAGTAACGGACGAACACCCACGAAATTGGGATATCGAAAATAAGTTGAGGCCGTCGCTATATTAACCAAGGCTTAAGCAAATCAAATGTGACGTCACGGTAGTAGTCATGAATCGTAGCCGTAGCGTAGCCGTCTTCATGACAATGTTGATAATCTCAAAGTCGTTATTTTTAACAAAAAGATTTTAAAACTTTTAAAATGTAACAAGAAAAAAAAAGAAAAGACACATGTTTTGATTTATGCTGGTTTTATTAATTTTAAATAAAATTAAGAAAACAATAAGAAAAATATAAATATCATTGTTGACTACTGATTGTCGGTCGTGTTTGTAAATAAGCACAGTTTTAAAGATTAAAATTTTTCGTTTATTAGTCTAAATTCTAAAAATTTAACAAACACTGCTTAAATTTTCATATTTTTAATTTAATTATGAAAAATCACAATCACTTTTGTTTCAATTGCAAGAATTTTTAAATCAGAATCACTCAAATATAGCAATCAAGAAACCATTAGAATTTTAGGAACAAACAAGAAGCAACAATAAATAAGCAAATTAATTAAAATATTTAAAAAATGCAATAATTTAAATTCAAGCAAATTAATTCAAACTAAATAAGTTTAAGTTACTGTTTTTTTTTTTTAAATCAAACTTATAAAAGTTTTTTTATGTCTCAAAATTCAGCTTAATTTGTTTGAAGCTTCTCTTTTTTTACTTAACTTCTTACAAGTAATATTATCATTTTCCTTGCTACAAAAATTATTTAATAATGCATTAGAAGAGCTCCAGATAATCATTTTTTTCTAGTTTTTCAATACTATGACCTTCACCACATGAGTCAACATGAAAAAGCAATTCATCACTAGCCAAAACATCCAATGTTATGTACATAGACAATTTTCTTTGATTCATTGAATGAAGAAAAGAAGGATTCTTTACAAGTTTATTAATAACAACATAATTGTATAGTACTAAATTTGTTGTTACATCATTGGGATATAACAGAGAACCTCTATTAATTCCTTGAAAATAACTGTCATATCAGGTAGCATATCATCTCTTCCTGATACTTAAACTTTACAACTATAACATTTCATTTTTTTAAAACGGCATAACAGCAATAACCTGCTAAATATATTATAATAGGCAGGACTTTGCACTGATGAACATCATTATCAGTTACATCTATGTTAAATTTATAAACATTTAAATTTTGTTCCTCTGTCATTTCATTCCAATTCACCTCTTGTAAATTCTTTAAATTAATACTTTGATTATTAAAAGGCAGGTTAAATTTTAAAACAGACAACATTCTTAGTTTTTTTCGCATTCAAATAATTGACGGATAGAGATATTATATTGAATTGATCACCACTAAGTTGTCGATACTGGCCAAATCTTGCTTCCAGATGATCAGTTTGAAATTTTCCAGGTAATATATACAACATTTTCAGTTCTTCTGTACAATATTGTGTTAGTTCTAAAATGGCATAAGTGGTATGGTGTAAAACAGTAAAAGTTTCCTTTGTTAATTTACCACTTTTTCCAGGAATGCTATCCCAAGATTCCAACCAGTTACAAAATATTGTTAGAAATGCATAATTTTCTTCATTTATTTTTAATGGATTGCAATATTTATTTTGAAGATTCCAACCTTTAACTGGTGTTTTCACATTCATTATATTCCACCAAATAAAAAATATGTTTATAAATTCCGCAACTTCAGCAAAATTGGGCAAACATTTTCTTTTCCTAAAGTTAGCAATCCCTGAATAGTATATTCATTAAATATTTGTAATACTAAATTAACATTTTGCCTCTTCAAGATTACTAGGCAAAAGTGTCTTGGCAGTCATTTTGTAACAATGTTTTAGAAGTGATTGCGATTCCAGGGCATGAATTTTGTGTAAGGTACAAAATGGAGCACTTTGGACATTATCTAATTCATGATTTCCAATGAAACAAAACTTTGGAAATATCATGCATTTACTTGCATCTTTGACCAAGCCAGTTGTTTCTGATACATTTTAAAATATGGACTGAGTCAAATATGAAAAAAAGAGGTCTAGACTTCAGAACTGGGTGTGGATATACAATCGAAAGTTTTGCTAGGGAACAAAATAAAGACATAGCTTTTTTTATTTATTGCTCTGTTATCCATTATTACACACAATACTTTAAAGCCTATTTCTTCCAACCCAATTAAGCGTTTAATTATGTTGAATAAATTTTCTGCTTTAAGACATTTAGTCGGCATTATATGTATAACATCCTTATAATTCGATAACACACTTCTAAGCATAAAAGCAAATGCACTTGTTGCTGCCTCATCGGTGTTATTGGCTAAGCCAACAACATTGCCACCTTTATAATCAAAATAAGGTTTTAGATGAATTTCATCAACAAGTAAAGATACTGTGATATCTTTCTGAGCAAGTAACTTGAACTTATTTTTTATATACATTAGAAAATTGTTATGTTGCTCAACAACAGGATTCATAGAGGGTGATAGGTAAGTCTTCTAATGGTTGAATAGCTTGGTAAAATTACATTTTTCGAATTCTAACAGTCTGTATCCAGTAGGAGAACAGTTATATAATAATGAAGAAAATATCATCATTTCTGTTGAATAACTGAATTTATTTGTGTCATTAGGTTTATTTGTTCATATATAAATTTAATTGCACTATAATATTTATTTACCTCTGCAGTAATGACATGATCAATTTTAATATTGAAATAACATTTTGCGGTTTGCTTTGTTGTTCTTCTATGTCCATTTTTTGAAGGTTTGAAATCAAAATTTCAAAAATATTCACATCAGTTACAAAGTTAGGAATCTTATACTCCCCTATTCTAGGAATTTCCACGTCATTACAGAAGACGTGTGTTGCAAAATCGGAATCAATTACAATAGACAGGGTCATTTTAGGATATGGAGACTGGATGATATGACAAATAAGTTTATCCTGTTTCCTAATAATGGTTCAATCATTTCTGTCGATAAAATTTAATTTATCTTCCATATCATTAATGTTATGGAACATTTTTTGTTTTTTGTATGCTAGGTCATCTGCAATACTTTGATCTAAAGTTCTTTTCAGATCGTAATTTTCCTTTGATTTTTCTTGGAGTTTGGTGATTTTCAAAGGAGGTCGATGAAGATAAATAGGAGGGACAGTTTTGGAAGAATTCCTAGGTATATAGCACCATCAGAAAGATATGGTCTTTCAAGTTTAACTGTAATAGTTTTACCCGTTTTTTTATCAAATGCTGACGATTCTCTTTTTATGTCTTCAGGTCGAAAATGAAGTTCACATGCCTGAAAAAATATTTTCAAAAGAAACCACAACATATTTTAAATCTTAATTGTTAAACGAATGAATGACTCGCTAAAATGCCTATCAAAAACTCATGAATTAATTTTTCGTTTTTTTGTTTTTGTTTTTGTTATTGCATATAAACTATTTTAGGTCCTTTAATGCCGAATTGTCAATACACAGTTTTTGAATAACATCGGCAGTGAAAGTATTATATAATCCATAGCCGAAGGGAATATGAGAATTATTTATACCTTTTCCAAGGATATTAGTCCAAATGTGAACGTTAAACGGAAAGACTGAATTCGAAATTTCGTATTACGATTCCAAAGTCCGCCTATTCAGTGAATCAAGTGAATTTCCTATTTTACTTAAGTTAAAATATATATTCATTTATTAGAAAAACAATATTTAATGAATAGAATCAGCAAAAAAATGCTTTAGTAGTAATAGTTTTATACATTTTATTGCCAGTTTTATGTTACAGCGGATAAAAAGAATTATGAATCGAACGAATTAATGATAGGATAGCTAAATCTGAAATAGATTTTTAAAAAAGTCTTGAGAACTTTTAATCCAATAGATTTATTAAGAATATCAAATGTCTTTAGGGAAATTCTGCTAAAAATAACGGAGTTCGAATTTTAAAATAAAATTTTGACATATTTTGAATCCATTGTTTTTTAATCCTACTTGGATGAAATAAAGATATTTTTTTACCTTTCAAAAAGATACACTTAAAAAAATTCCAGGATATTTGGTAATTAAATTACATTTTTAAAATATTTTAATAGTAAAAAAATGAAAAGAAAGTAAAAATTAATGTTTTTATTTCAATTTCATTTATGATGTTAAACTGTTTATAAAAAAATCATGTTTTTTGCAAAACTCTTTTTTTGGTTAATGTTTTAATTTTTAAGGATTAAAAACCCTAAACCAACTATAAAAGAATTCTTCAGTTAAAATTCTAATTTTTTATTTCCAATTTTTTTCTCTGGATTAATATCGATAGTTAACTTTCAAATTATCAAAAATAGGAAAAATGTTTGGAAAATATATTTTGAGGGTGTTCCATTTTGTGCTAAATATTTGTTGTAAAATTAAGTATTTTAAAAAGTTAGGTTTTAAAATTCAAGTGTGGTGTGATTTAGGCCTTTATAAAGTTTCAAATAAATTCAAAACTTAGTCAGAAATAATAGGTTTAAACAAAGTTTAAATCATCATTTTCCCAGTTTAAGTTTTCGGGAAAATAGTGACTTGTTTGACTTTTGTTTTTTTGTAACATAATTTCACGGAGTTTTCAAATAGAAAACCTTTAAAAATAAAACAAATTCTTTTAAAATTGACTATAAGATAAATTTTAGAAGTTTTTGTTAATACAAAAAAAAAAAAAAAGAATAAAAAATTTAATTCAGGAATATTTTTTCATGTTTAAAAATGATTCATAAAGTTGCAAGAAGCATAGAAAAGTTTTTAAGGTTTTCTAAGAATTTTTAAACATTTTATTGAAAAGAAAACACTATTTTCTGAAATAAAATATCAATAAACTATTAATTCAAATACTTTTAGAAAATATAATGATTTTAATGTTTAACAACTTTTTCGGCTTCAGTTTAAATTTTAAAACATTTCGAAAAAAAACTTACGAATGAATAGCCGTATTTATTTTTTTTTTTTTCAGATATTTTTTATTTCAATTGTATTCAAAGAAATAAAAATAATATCTTAATTTATTGTATTAATTTAAAAGATATAAACAAAGTGCTTTCTTTTCTTCTTGTGCTACGGCAAAACTAATTTTTTAGCAAATTTTGATTTTAGCGACTGTTGAAATAAATGGTGATATAATTTTAACTACTTACTTTGCTAAATGGACTTGGGGTAAAATTTTCCCTTTTAATGGCATGTTTCCATTGATCAAATAAATGTTTATTTTTGAAACGAAAAACAATGAACTTTCGGTCCATTTTTATAATTCCCTTTACATTGTAGTACCACACAAGAAAGAAGGCATATTTGAATTTGAAAATAAGTCAACGCTAACGGACTCCGTATAAAACAGAACTCTACTAAGTGTGACGTCAGCACGTCAACTTTAATCATAGGATAGACCTTGGTTAATATAGCGACGGCCTCGGCTAAGACCAATCCAAAAATATTGCCACGAAGTTTTTTTTAGTAAAATAAGTAAGCAAATACCCTTGGGAAAGGTATTAATCCGTCTCTTCCCTCCAGTTATGGGTTAAATAACAGCATAGATTTTTGGTTCTATAGCCTTGGCTAGCAACCAATCGACCACAGAAAGTAATGGCAACCTACTGAGGATAATCTTCTACCTAGTCAATCATGTCTCTTTCGAGACATGATCGCCCAAGCGTGTATCACGTATGGCGCTTCGGCTTAACTGACTGAAGTAATCTATTCAGTATACAATTTATTTAACAATGAATAAGTACCGAAAATTTCGTTAGAATTTAATTTTTTAGCAACTTTTTAAAAAACAGTTGTAGGGAATTTTTATTTTTATTTTGGAAAAACGCATCCATTTTGTTTTGGTGGTACCTCACGTAATTCCTACGTTTATTTGAACAATTAGTTTTTAAAATTAATTAAATTTTTTAGGTTTTTGTATATATTGAAGGGATTTATCCAATTTAATAAGAAATTCATTTGTAATAATTAAAATAACTTTAATCAAAATTTAACAACTATTTATTTATTTTTTTCATGCCTGCGTTTTTGAAAGGTTTTTGAAAAAGCACTTAAATATTTGAGTCGGCCTGCTTAAAGAGACTACTGTCCATCCCTTGCTGGTGATGGGCGGTAAGAAAATGCTTGTCAATTGTATCCAGAAAAATCAACGAACCGTTACGATCTGGACAAATGTACAAAAAGGTCAACAGAGTGACATCTCAGTGAAATCGGTTAATGTAAAATCTTAATTGAGGCGCCTATTCCTTATTAGAAGCTCAAAAGAGACGGTGATGTTCTCGCTTGACTATTATCAAGGGGATTAAAACAGACAGCAAAAATTTGACCTGGCTATTAATATTTAAAAAGCGGATAGTTAAAATTCTTTTTATTTCAGAAGGGATCTATAGGAGGTCTTGTACTTAGGGGTAAGGTTTGGGGCGGGACACATTGACAAGCCTTGGAAAATGATATGGTATTAACTTCAGGCACCCACAACGTAAACTGCTTTCAAAAAATACTAGACACTAACCCTGGAAAGTGGACTCAATCTAAAATCCCTAAGTCAGTGGTGTTTGAAAACATTTACGAACCTAAAGTGCTTGGTCGGATAATAATAATTGGGCGATCAATTAACTAATTACTGACTGGGCAGAAGATTACCCCGCAGTAGGTTGCCATGATTTTCTGCTTGGTCGGATAGGAAGTAAAAATGATATCTTAAAACACAGGTGGCATAGAGGGTTGCATTGTGGTCGAGTTGTAGGTCATTATTATTAAGTTTGAATCTCACTGGGTGGCCCTATTAAGTATTAAAAGAATGTGCTTCATTTTCATGAAATTTTGTTTACATAATTTTAAACATGTTCTTGGTCAGCGAGCACCAAAAATACTAATCTTTTAATAAGTACCATTAAAGATTCGCTAAAAATTATAGTCCATATGATGAAAAACTGCCCAGAATATAATAAAAAAAATTATCGTCAAAATATTTGTTATAATTAAAGAAAAACGACCAATAAATATTTTTATTTCTAAATTTTTTAATCCGTTTTAGAACCTTCAAAATTTTCGTAAAAAACTTTTTTTTTTTTTTTGTAAATGAAGGAGGGGAATATAAATTATTTTGAGAATTTGAGCGTCATTTTGCGGTGAAAAACACATTTATTTGCCGGATTTGGATAAAACTTTGTGGAGTGTCTTACAAATTAATTGATTTCAGAAATTTTCATTTTTAGAAAATCATTGTAAAATAATTTGAAAAATTTGTTCTTCACTTATTTGATTTTATGAAATTTCGAGAAATTCATTTTAGTTCCTAAATCAGCAAATGATTCATTTGCAAATGTTCGTTTTAGGTGTGATTTGCTTCCCCTTCAAATTTATCCAAAATAGCATTATTTCTGTGCAAATGTATATGCTGAACTCAAATCAACAATTAGTTACTGAAGAAACTTATCTTTTTTGCTTTGAAAGTTCATAAAAAAAAAAAACCCCAACTATATCTCGCACTTTTTTCTCTCCCGAAACTCTCACGAAGTCATGTAATTAACTGCAGAATTACGTTCTACGTATAAAATTTTTGTCGAATTTTGGCCGATTTTCTTCCTTGACTGAAACTTCCGGCGTCGTACGTCCCGTCGCGAGAGTAACAAGCGTAGAAATACAATAGCGCATTACTTTTTTTAATTTCCGGAAGTACCAGTAAATGAAGAAAAATCGACCAAAAATCTGCCAAAATGCGTTCAAATGCACAGTCCGTCATTCTGCAGTTAATTACATGACTTCGTGAGAGTTACGGGAGAGAAAAAGTGCAAGATATGTCTGATTTTTTTATAGACATTTAGATTAAAAAAAAGATAAGTTTCTTTAATAACTAACAGTTCATTTGAGTTCAGCATATACATTTGCACAGAGATAATGCTATTTTGGATAAATTTCAAGGGGAAAAGCGTCGGGACAACGAAAATTTACCAATGATTTTGTCAAATAGAATCACCAGTTGCAGAAAAATTTCTCTGAATCGTCAAATAAAAATTAAATAAAGCTAAGACATTATTTAATTACGACTATGTTTTCATTTCTTTTATGAATAAGATTATATCATATAGCGTTCATAAAAAATCCTCCTTAAAAAACGGTAAAATCAGTTATTGCAAATTGCCTGAAGACACCAGATGGTAGAAACCTGGGTTGCGTAATATAACTCGTTTACAAATGAAAAATATTCAAAAGTTCTGCAATATAATCTGTATTGAACACTTTTTAATACAACTGTGTACTAGTTTAACTATGACCAAAAAACTAGGCAATTAATATAGTGGCGTGCCCAGCGGCCCCTCTACCCGCATTAAGCAACTTGCACCTCCCCGAATATACTGAACCCACAGAAAATGGTACTGTAATATTTTTGGTAATGTTCTTTTTGTCGGGGTCACCATTGTAATATTTTTTTTTTTTTTTTTTTTTGGTATACTAGTCTGTTAGTGTCTGCTATGCAACAGAACACATGTTGCCTGCTTGGAAGCGGAGAGGAACTGGTCATCCTTTAGGTCAGGCACGGGTCAAGGAGATAGAGAGAGTAGGGGAAACAATGTATTCTCGCATTGTAGTAGTATCTGACCTGAGGTCATTTTGTCTATTCCTACAATACTCTCCTACCAGATAACGGGAGTGTTTTTTTTTTTTTTTTTTAATAATAATAAAAGTATTCATTATCTTTTTTTTTTTTTTTTTTTTTTAGACTCTCCTACCAGAGTTTGTTGTCTTTTCTTCTATTTAACCGTTTTTCCGAATTTGTTTCCTCGATATAAGAGGGGAGTATTCAAATCCCGTCTTTATTCGAAGGAATGTTCTGGTTTGCGGGTTTTCTTTTATTTGTTTTTTTTTTTTCGTTTGAAATGAAAATATATTTTCTTTCTTTTGTTTAACCGTTTTACCGAATTTGTTTCCTCGATATAAGAGGGGAGTATTCAAATCCCGTCTTTATTCGAAGGAATGTTTTGGCTTTCGGTTTTTTATTAGAAAGGGATTGGTAGTAAATTTTTGGGGGACTAGCCATGGGTTAGCTTGGTTTGTTGTAGTTTT